>CM019067.1:191214344-191419344 GCA_009667805.1 Leptobrachium leishanense | reverse complement strand
TGTATTTCGTACTGATTTTGTATAAATTTTGTATCGATTAGAATTTCATATAACAATTCGATAGTTGATATCAATTTGAATTTTGGATCACTAAATAAAACCCCAATTAATCAAATTTTAAGCTGTATCACAGATTTAGTATTTGAGTCAAATTAAACAGAGAAACAAAATTAATTTGCTTCATAAAGTCCTTTGCTGACTATTGCTTTAACTATTGTAAGTTAATTTCAAATTCGATAGTTGATATGTATTTGATAGTTCATTTCAAATTCGATAGTTGATATGTATTTGATAGTTCATATCAAATTCGATAGTTGATATGTATTTGATAGTTCATTTAAAATTTGATAGTTAATATCAATTTGATAGTTCATTTCAAATTCGATAGTTGATATAAATTATTCAAATTTTTCTTTTATGATAATGACACAGTGTAAAACGAAATAAATTCGTTATATACCATTTCGTTTTGTTTCAAATTCATATCGTATCGATTCGTTATTCAGAAGTACTTACGAACTACAAATTTCGTTACAAATTCAGCATTTTTTCGAAACGAATGCATATCTCTAATGAAATACATCCCACACAATACAGCAATTTGAGTCAGTAATTGACCTATAGATTCCATTCTATGACCAAAGCCAACCAGTGAAGAGCAAGTGATGTAAAGATACTGTGGACTCCACACTGAGTGAGGGGACGGTTTATAATTTTGAAAAAAGGGAAAAAACAGAAACCACTTAAAACATAAAGGGACTTTATAAAGGGGTGCAGTTTATAAAACAAAAGATCACAAAATGGATGCACCCAGGGGCATGTGTAGAGTAAAATATTTTCTTCACTAAGCATAAAAGAGCAAAAACAAAGCACTTGTAAGATATTAGCAACATCTTACATAAAGATTACATAAAAAAAACGACTTTTCATTTTTTGGCAGTAGCTGCCCTTTAATACCAGAGTTCTGAATTGATTCCCTTCTTTCTAATTATGAAAGTTTTTAAAGTTTTATCATTTATAAAGACAAAGTGATTACCATATTCTTTTGATTTCTGTAACAGAAAATAGGGATGTGCATGGCTGAAAAATGTGTTTTGTTTAGTTTCGTGTCATTACTTTTTAAATAATTTTGTTTTCGGAATTTCGTAACTAATTTCAATTCGTGTTTTGTTTTGTTTAGTTTTGGATCGATTTGAATTTTAAATCGATTTGAAATTTCAGATCAATTCGAATTTCATATATCAATTCGATAGTTGATATCGATTCAAATTTTGGATCACTAAATATAACCCCAATTGATCAAATTTTGCTGTTAAAAGAAAAGCTAGGGTTAAATTTTAAGCTGTGTCACAGATTTAGTATTTGAGTCAAATTAAACAGTGAAACAAAAGTAATTTGTTTCATAAAGTCCTTTGCTGACTATTACTTGTATTTTAAGTTAAGATCAATTTGATAGTTGATATAAATTTGATAGTTCATTTAAAATTCGATAGTTGATATCAATTTGATAGTTCATTTCAAATTCAATAGTTTATATCAATTTGATAGTTTATTTCAAATTAGATAGTTGATATCAATTATTCAAATTTTTCTTTTATGATACAGTGTAAAATGAAATAAATTCGTTATATACCATTTTGTTTCGAATTCGTATCGTATCGATTATTCGGAAGTACTTCTGAACTACAAATTATCAAATTTCGTTCCAAATTAAAAAATTTCCGAAACGAATGTACATCTCTAACAGAAAATACTATTTTATTTTATAAGCAAAATACATCCAGAAAGGGAGGAACTCCGCTAAAGTAAAGTTGATGGATTAGGTTCATTAAGCATATGCTCTATTGTATTGGTAATTGTAACTAATCGTTACTGTGTTCCTCTTAGTCTAGTGAATCATGGCAGTCTTGCTCAAATTCACACAATGCATAATATCAACAGTATATAAGAGTGCCAGCAATTTTCAGTCCTACAGATCTACTGAAACATTAGAATTTATTACACAATCCTAATAATTTAAAAAATATACTAGCTACAAAATCACTGAACATCCTGCAAGTCAAAGGACTATGAAAGAACAACACATTGAACTAAATTTTGATTACGAATGTCTGAAGGTTTTCCAAAAAGATTAACCCTTCACTTCTGAGTATAAACTTCATCAGTAATTTTTTTTAGTTCTGAAGAACATCAAGTCAATTAAAAAGTCATATCACCATAAACAAAAACCACATTGATTAACTGTCTGTGAGTAAAGATTATGTATCTATTACATGTTTAGCAAAGTGGGCTCAGGAGGCCAACCATGTGAGAGGTACATAACTGGCATTTTCCCACCTGCTGCAACTTCTTGAAAATGGCATGGTATAATTTTTGTTTTGAAAGGTAGTAAAGCTTTTCCTTACCCTGCTGGAACTCTCCCTCTCCCACATGTACGGTCGCTTAGATAAACTACGGTGCAATAGCACAGCAAAAAATCATTTAGTAAAGCAGTTCCCAACTGCTTCCCAGCTTCACACTAGATGGTGTGAGACCAGGGAAGATAAGGCCGAGAATAAGGAGAGATGGTTGTGGGACAAAAGGAGGAGAACCGTTTGAAAAAAGTAAATTATATTAATTAGAAATATTTTTTAATATGGGGTACAATTTATGGAAATGGAATGCCTGGGGGTACGTGGGTGAAAAAGATTGGGAACCACGGATTTAGTAGATTGGTCCTCTGCAGAAACTACACCAGTGTGGGTCCACTAATGACATCAATAGGAGCCCAAGCTTTACACTTAGTAGGCAAAGGTTTCCCTATCGACTGTCTCCCCTCTGTTATTCAGGGTTACTGCTTGACAGCTGTAGCATTGGAATTTAAAGAGATACTATAAAATTAAACTGGTAGGAGGTAGGACACAGAGTGGATAACCAGTAGCTACTCCTGACCCATTCTGCACTCTCCACCTCTTGATTTAATCCTTTAGTTTCCTTTAAAAACTTGCCTGAATCCATTGATGGTCACCCTCTGATCTCTGCAGTTCACCCTGTCATGTGACTGCAGGAGAGTTGGACGCTCCAGTCAATCCAGTTATTTTTGCTGCAGGAAGGCTTTGCTATCATTGGATGTGGTTGATATCCGAAATACTCCAAGGAAACATGAGTTGAGGAATCCCTGAGCTAAGGCTCTGGGCAGGACTTTGATTACAACTTCGGTGCTTTTAATTTCGCCACAATTGTGGCGATTCAATTTGGGGGAAAATACAGTGCATTCACTATTCACTGACTGGTCACCGTACTGCACGGAAAATAGAGTCGCCAAAGCAGTTATTGAAAGTTATCGAAAAGCACCTGATTGGCCTTTTGGAATCTCACCGAATTGCAAAAAAAAGAAAGAAATAGAAAAACAAATAATAAATGAAAAAAATAAGAATAAATAATAATTATGTTAATTTGAAACATTGTAACACAATGCATGCACAGTTTTTGTGGGTTATCTTTATCCAGGTGTTACAGTTTTTTTCCTGCAGGAATTCTCTGTTTGTATTTCAGATGCACAGACTTGAGTTCTGACAATAACTGGGGTGAGGTTAGGGCACTCGTACCATTACACGGGTCAGACAATGCCGGGGCTGTGGTTAGGTTACTGGTAATGTTACATTGGTATGACCATACCTGGACTGGTGAGGTCTCAGGTACTGTTACACAAGTCTGACCATACCTGGATAGAGTCTACAGCCACAACGGTGATACAAATTCAGCACCCATCAGGTATTATAGACTATGACAAGAGGACAAACATCATCAATACAGGCAAAGCTGGAAGAATGCAATGTGTTGCGTAAAGGATGATAGACTGATCTCTGGACTCCAGCTCCCATTATCTTAGCCTGCGCCCATGATCTTTAACTACATTGATAAAGTTCAATAAAGGGAATAAGCCACAGCCTGGGGAAGATCACTATCCAAGCAACCACTGGCAGCTTGGACGACGCCTATTTCCAGTTTTGCTGGTTGAGCATTATGAGAATGATTGTCTGGTCTCATCATGGCACAGATAAATAAATACTAAAAAACAAAACAAAAATAAATAATAATAAATAAATAACAATAAATATATAATAATAATGAAATCGAAAAATAGAGTACTATAATGAGTATTATATTAACAATTGTCTACTGTTCTGTTAGCAGTACATTAACATTTCAATTGTAAAAAAACACAAACTAAAAATATATATTCAATGTTTCCACTTTTACCATTTAGGAAGTGTGCCGTGGAGGGGTATTTTCACTTTTGTAGTCTAGCTGAGTTATTCAGAGAAAGGTGAAAACGAGGAGAATTGGCAGGAAAAGAGAACAATCTAGACCAAATAGCCGATTTGGAAAGTGAGATAAATGGGAGAATTTTTCTGGTTTGGCTATTTTGACCTAGAATTTTCCCTTCTCCAGTCATTCTTCTGAATTTTACCTTTCTTTGAATAGACCTGTAGGTGTTCTTTGGGGTGTCGGGTACGTTCCTCACACTTTGGCGGCCCGATAGGGTGATTAATTTCCCAAAAGTAAAACCAATAAGAAGAAATTTTCTTGCGCCAAAAACCACAAATTTGTGATTTTATTGTGACGACTTACTACACCCTAGTTCTGAAGGTTTGGCAGTCATATGGATTTCCGAAAGAAACTTTCGATAGATATTTTTTTGATCTCCAACAATTACATATAATAGGAACAAATATAGTAGAGTTAATATAGTAAAAAAAAATAAAAAAATCTAGAAAGGGATCTGAAAAAAGAGGTGAGATTAAAATGTGAACTCTTATCTCTGGAAAAGTATTTACATGAGAAGATGTTTCTCAGAGGTCTGAGATATATGAAGACACCCTCTTTTGATAAGGATCATGAGCCATTTATGGAGAAATGGAAAAGGATGCTGGAAGGCTTTTCAATGAACACTATGGACATTATAGAAAGAAGAAATGAATATCTTAAATATCTTATGTAAATATAGAGAAAAACACACTGGGCGTGTTGGATTAATTGATGAAATTAAATTAAAAGTCTTCATGAATCAGACTAGAAGAAGATTTGCAGAGAGTAGAATATGCAGTAATGAGGAATAAAAAAAGGAAATACCAAAGGGACCTAAGAGATTATGAAACAATAAAAAATATGGTTATGGGAAGTATAGAAAATGGAAGAAAAGAAGTGTAAATAACAGGGATAGAGTACCTATCATGGCATATGGCAGAAGTCGAATTCCATTAAGGAGAGAAGAATATCAAAGAAAATCCCAGAGTAATGAGAATGTCTCTCCGAGATGGAAGAAAAGGTTAAGTAGGGATCGGCAGCAGGAAGAGAACAATGGAAGACGGGAAGATCATTCCCAACTTGCAAAAAGAGAAGATCAGGGGGAATAAGAGAGAGGACCCCCCCTTCCTCAAATATATAAATAAATCTGATATGTTTACTAATTACCATCGAGAAAGACCAACACAAGAATAAAGGAAAGAACAAAGAGCACAATACAATGGTTATATATACAAACACAAAAAAAAAGGTTGTTTGCTGAATAAGAGGATTTATAGCTGGTAAACGAAAAAAGGAGATAAAGAAAATGGAAATCCAGAATGGGGAAGGGATTTTCAATTTAACATCGAGACTTCTCAGCAATGAAGAACTAGCATTTTTAGAAAAAGGCTTGAAGTTTGCTCCAACGAGAAAAGTGAATACATTTTTATAAATTTATACACTTTATAAAGAATCTGAATGAGAGAATGGAAACTTTTAGACTGTACAGACACACACATCTGAAGGAGAAATCCATCTTTTATTCAAGGCCTATGATCTCGGATGAGATAAATTGTTTTGATTATATGGTATGAACAGAAATTGAAAAATTTAAACCAATTAAAAGAAATAACAACTTAACAAAGGCAGAAAGAAAAGCCCTAAAGAAGGGAAGATTTCTAAAATAGTAATAAAACCTGTAGATAAAGGAGGAGGAGTCATTTTAATGACTAAAGATTATTATAAACAAGTAGCCGAAGCTGAGAGAATTCTGGGATATATTAAAACATATAAATGTCTCAATACGGATAAGGCAGAGATCAGTAAAAAAAAATATAGATTTTCAGGATCAAGGAAAAGAATTGGGAAGTCTAGACCATAAAGAATATGTATATATGAATACACAATATCCACAGACCCCAGAATTTTTTTTCTCCAGAAAGGCCATAAAAATCAGGAGAAACCCCCAGGGAGACTAGTCATTTCAGGAATAAACTCAATTTCAAGCTATATTTCGTAATATATAGATCACCGACTACAACCGGTGGTAGTGGAAACTGCAGCTTACTTGAAGGATCCGATTAATATCCTTCAAATATTGGAAGATCTAGAATTGGGTGACAATTACTATTTAGTTACCAGTGATGTGAGGTTGCTTTATAGCATTATACCACACGAAAAGTGCATCAATGCAGTAAACGTTTTGCCTTATTTTTTAAAGTTTTATCCTTTTCATTCTTTCAGGTATTGGGCTGATTTCTGGAGAACTTACTATAATACAAAATATATTTTGAAAAGTATGGTGCAGCACCACACAATATATACTACCACCAAAACCTCATAGCTGATTCAAAAAAATAGTGGTTTCCCTAGACCAAAAAACATATAGACATATATACAGTATCTCACAGAAGTGAGTACACCCCTCACATTTTTGTAAATATTTTATTATATCTTTTCATGTGACAACAATGAAGAAATTACACTTTGCTACAATGTAAAGTAGTGAGTGTACAGCTTGTATAACAGTGTAAATTTGCTGTCCCCTCAAAATAACCCAACGCACAGCCATTTTGTGAAAAGATTTTTACCAGGAAGGATACATCGAGATTTCTTTCGTTTTCAAGTATGTCCTGGGTGGCGAGTATGTACTGTTAGGTGTTTTGCCCAAGGACACTCACTGGAGAGGTTGCTCGCTGGGATCAAACCCATGACTCCACAGGCTCTCTCCACGCAGAGCAGTGATGTTACCTCTACTCCACCCAGCCATTAATGTCTAAACTGCTGGCAACAAAAGTGAGTACACACCTGAGTGAAAATGTCCAAATAGGGCCCAAAAGTGTTAATATTTTGTGTGGCCACCATTATTTTCCAGCACTGCCTTAACCCTCTTGGGGATGGAGTTCACCAGAGCTTCACAGGTTGCCATTGGAGTTCTTTTCACTCCATGACGACATCACGGAGCTGGTGGATGTTAGAGACCTTGCGCTCCTCCACCTTCCATTTGAAGATGCCCCACAGACTCCACACACACACACAGCCATTAATGTCTAAGTCGCTAGATTGCTCATTGCTAATCTGTTATTGTTTATTTTGTGTATTGACTTTGGCTTGTATGACTGTCCTCTCCCAGCTCTTAACCCCTAGCATTCCTGTTACTACCCGATATAGCAATACCATCTCTGGCATTCCTGATAACCCGCTCTGGTATATGACCCTTGGTATTATTCTGACGTTCCGTATTGTATTATCCCTTGGTCTTGTACTGGTTACGTGCTCCTGCGATTCTGACGAATGGTAGACGCACCGACCATTTGAAGGATTGGAAGTGTAGGTTAGCTGTGCTGTGTATAGGGATCAGACATTTATATATTGAGGAGGAACGTGACAATTGCTTCATTAACTCCATACTTGCTGCCACCATGGGAAATGAAAAGGTGAGCAATTGCAGCTCGATTGTTCACTTTAAAAGTGGAAAGTGGACAATGGAGCCGCTTTTGCGGAAAAAGTAAAATTTTAATTTTATTAATTTGTAAATTATATTTACACTTTTCTATGGTCATGTTTGGTATCTCTAGTCTTTCCAACGACACCTGAACTGACTCTCTCTGATCTACAGATCCCAAGATACAAGGGTCCAAAGACCCCTGCTTCGCCTGTTATGGTATTTCCCTGCCGGGTAGAAGCAATCCCTGTTCGTGGGATGACATCAATGGATGAGGGGCAACCCCACATTTGTAGTAGTCTAGTCTGGGCATGATTATCTTTACAGACAGTTTAATACAATACATTAGGCCCAAGTACAATCTTCGCGCAAACGTTTGCGCCCGCTCAAAAAAGCATTAACACGAGGGGTAAAACCCTTTGCGCTGAACGTCGTATTACATTGTCAGTGCAAGAAACGCACGTAATCGTCTACCGCGGGTGAACCTGCGCGAACCCTGCATGAGCGTTCTTTACAGCGCGCATCCTATACTTAACATTGTGACCGCAAATGCGCATGTCCGCTGGTATGCGGATGGTATTACAATCTATGCGCAGGAATTAATGCATAGCCATTGCGCGCCTAATTTTAGCAACTCCTAAAAACTGGTGTTAATGGCAAATTCTATCAACCTGGCCGAACCCAAATACACCAGCCAAAAAAAAAAATCTGCAAAGTATAGTTACACATTCTACTCATACCAAACCAATAAATTTGAGAAGTTGTGTGTGCATTTATTATTGCTGCAGCATATATGCTCAGATTGATTTTGGCAGGCGCAAAAACTTAACGTGAGATAATTGCAGTTCTTAATCCTGATTGGCTGAATCGTGTGAAAAAAACAGTCCGCACACTGATTTCTGCACGCAACGTTGCTGCGTGCGCATTTGTGATCGTCCGTTTTACGCGTTTTATTGCTCGATGGATGAAAAAATGCGGGAGGATTGTAACTCCAACATTGATTTACGCGCATTACCGTTTAACGCTTGGTGCACAAATTCACACGTTGCGCAAGCGTTTTAACGTGAAGATTGTAATAGGGCCCTATATATGTTAAAACAACCGGTCTGCACTTTTATATATATATTTTATTATATCATAATTTGTAACTAGACGATTTGGTTTTATAACATTTTACTAGTATTTATTCATATTTAACAATATGTCAGTGAAGATCCCATCTGAACTCTTCAAATCTTTCCTTTTAATGTAGTGTCAGTTTGATAAGAAGCTGACAAAGCAGATCTGATCATAGAGGAAGCTCAGATAAAATAAATGCATATCCTGATGACAGACAAGTTCCAGAATCATTCCGGACATAAAGATGCCAAATAGATATGTCAGCATTAATCATAAACCTCTTTTATTGATTCTGGACAATATCCTAGCAAAATGTCTGTTAAATATGTGTTCAGTTCATAGTTTTCTTTATGAAATCTACGTATTTTGATAATTTCTTTCTACTTAAATGCTTAACTGCTAAGGCCCGTGTCAAACGAACGCAGTGATCACGTCCGTGTTGCCGCACAGTTTAACGTCCGTCGTAGCATAGAATCATGAGCAATAGAGACCCACACACGAAATACGTCCGCACTGTTTTGTGTGTGATGATTTTTTAATATATATATATATATACTTGAGGTACTGATGAGCAGAAATTACTAGGATATTCTCTGCATCCCCTGAATATTAATATTATAATTTAATCATATATCACCAGCATATTCCACAGCGCTGAACAATGAGCACAATATAGACAGGGTTACAATACATTGAGACTGAACAACATTTGATAAACCACTACAACAGGAAACGAAGGCCCTATTCAGGTGGGAATTTACAATCTTGTAGGGTTGGGGGTGGAAACAGGAGGAGAGGACTGGAAGGAGAAAATGATGTACAGATTGGGGCAGTGGGTTGTATTAGTGAGTTGGGTGGTGCTTGAATAGGAGTGTCTTAAGGGAGCCTTTGAAGGAGCGGAAATTAGGGGAAGTCTGACAGTATGAGGGAGAGCGCTCCAGGGATGGGGCTGCGAGTGAGAAATCCTGCAGTCTATCATGGGAAGAGGTGATGCGGGGAGAAGCGAGGTGCAGGTCACTGTTTGATCTTAGGGAGTGTATTTGGTGATTAGTGAGGACAGGTAGTGGGGAGCTGAGTTAGTGAGATCTTTGTAGGTCATGGTAAGGACTTTGGATTTAATTCTGCAGTGGATGGGGTGCCAGTGAAGGGACTTGCAAAGAGGAGCGACAGGAGCAGAGTTGCGGGTGAGGCCGATTAGTCTGGCAGAGGCATTCAGAGTGGATTGTAGGGGCCAAGGCGGTAAAGAGGGAGGCCAGCTAGAAGATTGTTACAATTAGACATGTGCATTCGTTTTAGTACTAAAACGATTTAGTCCGAATTTTGGGATAATTTAGTTTTCGTATGACTCAAGAGAAACGAAACTGCTCAGTACAAAAAACGAAAGAAACTAAAATAAAATGCACTACATTTTAGTTTCAGTCCTTTTTGTGATATTACGTTGATGAGTGAAGGAGACCAGCAATGAAGAGCGCAACATCGCAACATTCGAAGTTCTGCACCCTCCACATGCCAATGCAGTATGATGTTCTATACAGAGAGGGGCATTAATTAATGCAGGAGGATGTTCTATACATTATACAGATAGGGGTATTAATGCAGGAGGATGTTATATACATTATACAGAGAAAGGTATAAATTGAGGAGGATGTTCTATACAGAGAGGGACATTAATTCAGGAGGATGTTCTATATATTATACAGAGAGGGGTATTAATTAATGCATGTGGATGTTGTATACATTATACAGAGAGGGGTATTAATTAATGCAGGAGGATGTTCTAAACATTATACAGAGAAGAGCCTTTTTTTTTGCCCTTTAAATCCAGTGGCTGTGAGCGCTAAGATCGGCTGCTTGTTACATTATCTCTCAGTACAATGTATCAGGCTCAGCTGTTACAGTAACTGACTGTAACAGCGCTCAGAGTTTCAGTAAAACAAGGAAATAATATTGTTCTAACCTCTTATATATAAAAATAATATTTACTAGTTTTACTGAAACTCTGAGCGCTGTGATGAGCAGCAGTCAGTTACTGTAACAGCTTTGCCTGACACGGGGCAGTATTACAATGTTGGTGCTAACTTAACCAGAGCTGTTGTAAACTGAAAACCTCCATAGGCTATAATGGCTCTGGGAAGTTTACAACAGCTCTGGTTAAGTGAGTACCAGCTTTGTAATATGACCCACATTGTGCTGAGAGTGAGAGATACTGTAACAAGCAGCGATCTCAGCCCTCTGAGGAGCCACTACAATAGTAATTGTATCCACTGGTTTTCGGATGAACGAAATTAGTTTTCATACTAAAGAACTGAAAACGAATTTCTTTAGCAACTAAATAAATTGCATTTTAGGACTAATCCATTAGTTCAAAACGAAATTTTAAGCTGTGCACATGTCTAGTTACAATAGTCAAGTCGGGAGATTTCAAGAGCGTGGATGGGTTTTTGGTAACAACAGCAAGAAATGGCTGAATTCTGGAAATATTACATAAATGGTAGCGGCAGGAGGAGGAAAGAGACTGGATGTGGGGATGAAGGAAAGATCAGAGTCAAGTGTAACTCCGAGACAGCAAACCTGTTTTGATAGGGAGATAGTGATACCATCAACCATGATAGAGAAGTCAGGAGGTGGGGAGGCTTTAAAGGGAGGAATTAGTAGGAGCTCAGTCGACATGTTAATCTTTAGGTGGCGAGAGGCCATTCAGGAGGAGATGCAGAGATAGACAGTTACTCACCTTTGGAAGGACAGGAGAGGGATCGGGGTAGAGAACTAAATCTGAGTATCATCAGCCTAGAGGTGGTAATTAAAGACAAAGCTGTTAATGATTTTGCACAGGGAGGAGGTGTAGATAGAGAAAAGCAAAGGACCTAGGACAGAGCCTTGAGGTACACCAACTGACAAAGGCATTTAAGAGGAGGAATTACCAGCTAATGACAGATAAGAGTCAATCCAAGAGAGTTCAGTGTTCAGGAGGGGGTGATTGACCATGTCAAAAGCAGCTAAGAGGTAAAGCAGGAAGTGATAGAATAATGGTTGTGGTTTTTAGCAGTTAGGAGGTCATTGGTGATTTTGGTGAGGGCAGTTTCTGTTGAGTGTAGGGACCAGAAGCCTGATTGCAGGGGGACAAGTAGGGAATTAGAGGACAGGGAGAGGCAGTTGAAAACTAGTTTTTCCAAGAGCTTAGAGGTAAACGGAAGCAGGGATGCAGGATGATAGTTGGAATCGAGGGAGGGTTTCTTTACTATAGGGTAACCTGTGCGTGTTTGAAGGTGGATGGGAAGGAGCCTGTGGAGAGATAGGTTGAAGATGTGTGTGTTAGCAGGGGTGAGGGAGGAGGAGAGTGGAGGTATTAGATGTGAGGGAATAGGGTCAAGCGGGCATGTAGTGAGATGTGAGGAGGACGATAGGGAATGGACTTCCTCGGTGGCTAAGAGGAAGCAGCAGAGGGTAGCAGAGGGGGCTTCTGGGAGTGGATGTGGTGGATTTCTGGTTTGTGTCAGGAAGTTGCTTCTGATAGTAAGAGTTTTATTTAAGAAGTAATCTGAGGTCCTGAGCACTAAATGCAGATGAGGGGTGATGCGGGTGGGTAGAGGAGAGAGTTGAAAGTGGACCAGACTCATTTAGGGTTGGAGGACAGAGTAGATATGAGAGATAAGAAGAAGGCTTTTTTGGCCAAGTGAAGTACAAAGTTGTATGACCACAGAATGAACTTGAAATTAATGAATTTAGTTTCAGAGTGGGATTTCCTCTAGGCACGCTCTGCAGTGTGGGAGCATCTTTGCTGGTAACGTGTCTGAGGGGTGTGTCAGGGCTGAAGCTGGTGGTGTGGGGCCTTAGAGAGTTGAGGAGTAGCAAGCGTGTCTAAGGCAGAGAAAAGAGTAGCGCTATTGTGGCCAGTGGCAGCGTCAGGGCAGGTGAAGGTTGAGATGTGCAGGAGATGTTGAAGGAGTTTGGAGAATTGATCCACAGCATGCAGATTTCTGCGAGTGTGTGTGCGGGATGGGGGAGCAGGGTGTTTAGATAATCCAGATTGCTTGATTGATAGATTGAAAGAGAGAAGGTGGTAGTCAGAGATGGGAAAAGGTCAACAGTTGAACTCAGAGATGGAACAGAAGTTGAAAAAAGAAGGTCAATAGAGTGACCTTCACGGTGAGTAGGGAGAAAGGAGGATTGTGCACTTCCAAAGGGGAATGTGAGTGAAAGAAGTTTGGAGGCAGCAGGGGCAGAAGAATCGTCAATGGGGATATTGAAGAAGTCCCCAAGAATTAGGCATGGAAGGTTAGTAGACAGAGAGTGAGAAAGTCAGGTAGCAAATTTATCAAGGGGCTGGGAGCATGGTCCTGGGGGGGAGGGGTAGATGACTGCCACCCTGAGAACCAGAGGAGAAAACAGGTGAATGCAGTGTGAATACTCTATATATATTTATAAATGTGTTTGTAACGTGTCCGTTGCCGTTGTTGGCTGCGCGCGCACCCATCACAGCTGCTCACTCAGCCCTCCCTCTCAGAAGTTAGAAAAACTCCTCCCACCGACGAGAAGAAACCTGAAAGTTATAGACAGATGAGAACAAAGCTGCTTATTACCAAAATGTGATGTATGCTTTACAAAAAAATGTGGTGTACAAAGAAATATATTCAAAGTGGCAGAAAAAGGAGACCTCGATAAAGAAAAAAAACATGGTGCAGAACGCAAAATCCACCCACATTGCCTGCCCTGGGTGGATTTTTACTTCCTGCAAACACTCCTGCAAACCACACTCTACGACAATAGACTGCCCTCCGGGCAGGCTTGACACCTAGTAGACTAAATTCTTTCCATGAAGAGGGCAGGTTTATTTTCTGGTCTGGACTGAGCTCATTGCTGAAAGTGCAAATCCTGCTGATACCCAGGAACGTAAATGGTGAGGTTTTGTTTTACTTGTTGCATATTTTCAATGTATTATCTAGCTAATGAATTGTGATCTTTAAGACAAATGCTTCACCACTTATTTATTCAATGCAGCAAAGCTGTTTGCTAGCTCTAACTATATTGTTAGCTATTCCAATCCTATACAGTCATGTGATTTAAAGGCACAACCATAATATAACAGTAACAATTATAGATTTTTATCCTGAGTGGTCCTACTCCAATTAATTAGTTACTGTAAACTCTTACGCAGATGAAATGCAGAGATCTATTGATATCTGTCACTGAATTAACAATAACACTGCACAATTGATTCAGGCAGTAATTTATACTGGTTATAGTCACAAAAAAAGCAAATGTGAAATAAAAGTCTCTGTAAAATGTAACAAAAATTACAGAATTAATGAGATACAATAAATATTTTATAGAATTGAAAATTATTATTGTGGTTAAAGCTGTGAAATTCCTTGGAAATATTGTATGACAATATGTTCGCAATGTTAATTTGTTTGAAAAAAAACAAACATTCAAATAACTGGAAAATTACCCAAATCTACTAGCACATTGACATTGAACAAAACAGAAAATGAGGCACAAAAATAAAACTGAGGTAATTTACTTTATTATATTCCAAACTAAGCCCATAGATACAGGTGTGAAAAAGATTCAGTGAATACATAGTGAAATATAAGAATGAAATCAAAAATACAGTTTGAGTAAAAAAAAATATATATATATTTAATTTTTTTAAAATTGTTAAAAAAAGTATTAAATTTTTTATATATATATATATACATATATATATAATTTTTCAAAAATTCCGCCACTCCGAGTCTTTTCAATATTTAGTAAAGTAATTTATTAGAGGTCAACGTTTCAGTCCCACTGGACTTTCCTCAGGACGATATACCGTATACCGGACTATATTGTCCTGAGGAAAGTCCGGTGGGACTGAAACGTCGACCTCTAATAAATTACTTTACTAAGTATTGAAAGACTCGGAGTGGCGGAATTTTCAAAAAATTATGCATCTTTATACCTGATTCCTGCACCTGAGCAGCTAATTGGAACTACAAGGTGTGCGAGGATCGAGTGAAGTACATATATATATATATAAAACGGATTCTTCCATGTGGTTTGTTTTATATATTGTGACAGGGTCACTAGGGGCAGACTGTTTGAGGGTAGGTACATAAGCAGGGAGATGGAAGAAGCTGTCTTTCCCTTATGGGGTTAACCAGTCCCACCAATTGAGATTGTAAGTGGCTCCAGCTGCTGCTCGTTAAGTGGTGTCCAGCCCTATATAAACCTGCTAGGTTTAGCTCACATGGGAACTGACCTGAGACAGAAGAGGTTTGGAGCTGGTTGGTGAGGGAACCAGAAATTTGTATGCTAAAAAGGTATGATGTTTGCTTGACTGGGAACCAGCTTAGCTGGCCAGTATTTGGTACATTGAAATTGTGTTTAGTTTAGTCTCCCGTCCAGGGGAGTAGGCTTTTTTTTTAGTTGTTTCTTTTATTTTTATGATTGTGTTGGTGAATTTAACCTGCAAAGAACTCCTATGTTGCAGAAATAAAGCAATGGAAACCTGACTGGCTGTATCCGCAGTGCCTTTTTCTCACAATATATATATATATATATTCGAAAGTAAAGAGAGAGGCCAGACACTCAGTTCCAATGTGCTGTACATGAAAAAAAACGTTTCGACCCGGTCATACCTTGAAAAAGGCCCTGACCGGCCAAAACGTCAGTTTTTTCATGTACACTTTAATAAATTTGTTGTTTGATTCAAGTCCCAGAGTGCCTTCCACCATCTGTTTTCTTTTATATACAGTCATGGCCGAAAGTTTTCCAGAAAATCAAGTATTTCTCACAGAAAAGTATTGCAGTAACACATGTTTTGCTATACACGTGTTTATTCCCTTTGTGTGTATTGGAACAAAACAAAAAAAAGGGAGGAAAAAAAGCAAATTGGACATAATGTCACACAAAACTCCAAAAATGGGCTGGACAAAATTCTTGGCACCCTTTCAAAATTGTGGATAAATAAGATTGTTTCAAGCATGTGATGCTCCTGTAAACTCACCTGGGGCAAGTAACAGATGTGGGCAATATAAAAATCACACCTGAAAGCAGATAAAAAGGAGAGAAGTTCACTTAGTCTTTGCATTCTGTGTCTGTGTGTGCCACACTAAGCATGGATAACAGAAAGAGGAGAAGAGCACTGTCTGAGGACTTGAGAACCAAAATTGTGGAAAAATATCAACAATTTCAAGGTTACAAGTCCATCTCCAGAGATCTAGATTTGCCATTGTCCACAGTGCACAACATTATCAAGAAGTTTGCAACCCATGGCACTGTAGCTAATCTCTCTGGGTGTGGACGGAAGAGAAAAATTGATGAAAGGTTGCAACGAAGGAGAGTCCGGATGGTGGATAAGCAGCCTCAAACAAGTTCCAAAGAAATTCAAGCTGTCCTGCAGGCTCAGGGAGCATCAGTGTCAGCGCGAACTATCCGTTGACATTTAAATGAAATTAAATGCTATGGCAGGAGACCCAGGAGGACCCCACTGCTGACACAGAGACATAAAAAAGCAAGACTATAGTTTTCCAAAATGTACTTGAGTAAGCCAAAATCCTTCTGGGAAACGACTTGTGGACATGTGAGACACAGAGCTTTTTGGTAAAGCACATCATTCTACTGTTCACCGAAAACTGAGGCCTACAAAGAAAAGAACACAGTATCTACAGTGAAATATGGTGGAGGTTCAATGATGTTTTGGGGTTGGTTTGCAGCCTCTGGCACTGGGTGCCTTGAATGTGTGCAAGGCATAATGAAATCTGAGGATTACCAAAGGATTTTGGGTCGCACTGTAGAGCTCAGTGTCAGAAAGCTGGGTTTGCGTCCGAGATCTTGGGTCTTCCAGCAGGACAATGACCCCAAACATGCGTCAAAAAGCACCCAGAAATGGATGGCAACAAAGCGCTGGAGAGTTCTGAAGTGGCCAGCAATGAGTCCTGTTCTGTTCCTCCACCAAAGCACTGAGAATGTGATCTCTTAACTTACTGTTGTGATGAGATGGCGATAACTCCCAGTCTTAGATGAATTACAGACAGTGACTCAATCCAGATGACACCTTGAAGATCTGTTGAAGTTTTATTCCAAAACTGTAGAAAATCCACAACAATATACATCGGATAGGTCAAAAAATCATAGTGAATCTGAGTCCATAAGGCTTGCAAAGGATTACTGGGAAGAGAACAAAGGTGGAGCTATCTGGACAGGAAATCCCTGCACCATGAGGTGGGGAGGAGAGAAACCCAGGGGTAGATAAGACATGTGCAATTCTTAAAGGCATATCACAAGTCATGTGAAACATGACAAGTCCAGATCTAAATCCCATTGAACACCTGTGGAGAAATCTTAAAATTGCTGTTGGGAAAAGGTACCCTTCCAATAAGAGAGACCTGGAGCAGTTTGCAAAGGAAGAGTGGTCCAAAATTCCGGGTGAGAGATGTAAGAAGCTTATTGATGGTTATAGGAAGATACTGATTTCAGTCATTTTTTTCCAAAGGGTGTGCAACCAAATATTAAGTTAAGGGTGCCAAGAATTTTGTCCAGCCCATTTTTGGAGTTTTGTGTGACATTATGTCCAATTTGCTTTTTTCCTCCCTTTTTTGTTTTGTTCCAATACACACAAAGGGAACAAACATGTGTATAGAAAAACATGTGTTACTGCAATACTTTTCTGTGAGAAATACTTGATTTTCTGGAAAATTTCTGGGCTGCCAACAATTTTGGCCATGACTGTAATTATATATATATATATATATATATATAAAAAATGCACGAACTGAGCACTCCAGCTTCCAAGTTTCCCTTGTGCCCGGTGCCTGCCGAATTAAGGCTAAGGATAGACAGTAATTGAAGGAAGAACGGCGGCACTCCAGGACAATAAAAAATCCAAGCGTTTTTATTCCAAAATTTTGGAATAAAAACGCTTGGATTTTTTATTGTCCTGGAGTGCCGCCGTTCTTCCTTCAATTACTATATATATATATATATATATGTCTAACAGGTGCCTGGTATTCAACCCTTAGCAAGAAAGTTTACCTGCTCTAGTGCTGCTATACCGTATAGGTAGAAATCGTGATGGGTGAATAGAACACTCGAGAGACTTAGTATCGATAAAAAATGAATTTTATCATTGCAAGTCGACGTTTCAGTCCATGCCGGACTTTTCTCAAGACATAACAAACACACAAACAAAAAGGCACATATAAATAGTATACATCATTAGACAAACTCAACACAGACTTGTAATTAAAACAATCAATTGGATAATGCCGTTGGAATGGGTGATCCATATCCCCAGAAACCAAACAAGCAAGCAAACATATTTGATACCTAATATAATGCACTTGACCCCCATTAAACTCATAATAGACTTAAAGTTTCTGCTGTATTTAAAAAGCAACAGATTTTATACCCAATGGGGGAAGATGCACATATAAGGGCTCCTATTAAAGCAACACTGGTATAATTAATGCAACACTAATATAATTAAGAACAACCCAGGGCTCACTAATCCACTGGACCTAGAAGTTATACACAAGCTAATAGTTATAAAAAATCCATGTTAGTAAGGGCTAGGGTAAACAGTATTCATTTGGACTATAAAAATAATTAACGTGTAGATAGAAAAGCAGCATATACAGAAAAAATGGCGCGACGCCATTTTTTCTGTATTTATGTATATCATGCTTGTAACACCAGTCTGTCGTTCTGCAGCTGTTCCTCTTTCCATGTTTTTGTTTTTGATCCCAAATGGGAAGTGTTTGGTGCGTGTATAAATAAAAGCCACCATCTTTGCCTCTCCTTCACTGAAAAGCAGCTGGAGGGGCTTGGAGCTGCTCAGTAGAGCGGCCTTTTTGGTCACAATTGTTAGGTACCCACTCTAAAGAGGTGCCTTGAAGTGGCGAGTGGGCTTACGTTGCAATGGCCATTGAAACAAACAAAACCTCATTTTTGTTGTACATGGAACACATAGAAACTAGCGCAGATGACACTCTTTTTCCTTGTTATGTTTTATGCATTGACTGGGCTGTTACTCCTGGCAGTTGCTGCCCCTCCGAAAATAAGTGAGTATGGGCGCGACGCCATTTTTTCTGTATTTATGTATATCATGCTTGTAACACCAGTCCGTCGTTCTGCAGCTGTTCCTCTTTCCATGTTTTTGTTTTTGATCCAAATGGGAAGTGTTTGGTGCGTGTATAAATAAAAGCCACCATCTTTGCCTCTCCTTCACTGAAAAGCAGCTGGAGGGGCTTGGAGCTGCTCAGTAGAGCGGCCTTTTTGTCACAATTGTTAGGTACCCACTCTAAAGAGGTGCCTTGAAGTGGCGAGTGGGCTTACGTTGCAATGGCCATTGAAACAAACAAAACCTCATTTTTGTTGTACATGGCACACATAGAAACTAGCGCAGATGACACTCTTTTTCCTTGTTATGTTTTATGCATTGACTGGGCTGTTACTCCTGGCAGTTGCTGCCCCTCCGAAAATAAGTGAGTATGGGCGCGACGCCATTTTTTCTGTATTTTTTCTGTTTTTCTCCATTTTTTCTGTATTTATGTATATCATGCTTGTAACACCAGTCCGTCGTTCTGCAGCTGTTCCTCTTTCCATGTTTTTGTTTTTGATCCCAAATGGGAAGTGTTTGGTGCGTGTATAAATAAAAGCCACCATCTTTGCCTCTCCTTCGCTGAAAAGCAGCTGGAGGGGCTTGGAGCTGCTCAGTAGAGCGGCCTTTTTGGTCACAATTGTTAGGTACCCACTCTAAAGAGGTGCCTTGAAGTGGCGAGTGGGCTTACGTTGCAATGGCCATTGAAACAAACAAAACCTCATTTTTGTTGTACATGGAACACATAGAAACTAGCGCAGATGACACTCTTTTTCCTTGTTAAAAGAAGCAGTATATGAATTAATTTTGTTTAATCCAAGCGGCGACATGGTCTCTAGTGTGAAAATCCAAAAGGATTCACATTTGAGCAATTTGGTTGTTCGGTCCCCTCCTCTATTGAGGGGGGTCATGGTCTATAGCCATCACATGTGGTGAGGGCAATGGGTGCTGAGCCTCAGCGAAATGGCGGGCCACCGGTTGGGCACTATCTTGACCTGCCAAGGCTGCCCTAATAGCTGAACGATGATTGCCAAGGCGTTCACGAAGGCCATTAACTGTTTTGCCTTTTTCGTTTATTCGCTGCCTTTGTTTTTTCTTCTCGTTTCACTTTTCTGTTTAATAAACCTTATAAAAAATGGGTAAGCTCAAAATCACTATTCCGACCTCTAGGTATAATTGTATGTAACAATTTTTTTATATAGATAAATATAGGTATAAGAAGGAGTAATTTTAAGAAGACGGTCTATTATTCATATTTTAGAAAGGGGTTATAGAGCCTCATATTTAGTAAATATGTAGACATTTATATGTGGGGAGGCACATTAGATTAGTTAAGGAATCTTTTTAATAGGGATGCACCGATGCTGCTTTTTGTGGCCGAGTACAAGTACCATTTACTTTTTTTCAGATAACATTATTATGCTGGATAAGGAAGTCCTGATGGGGACTAAATGCGTTCCAGTATTGTTTTAGGTTTGCTTTTAGATTTGCTACAGGTCATATGATATTTTATTTTATGTATTTTTTTTCAATGAATGCGATTTTTGGATACGCATTCTTCTGGTGACCTACTGCTATACTGGAGGGTGGTTTAGAGGATTTGCCCCAGAAAATCCATAAGCACATTGCATAGAGCCATAGGAGGCACTAAAGAACGTGCTCTGGTGGTGATATCAAGGGAGGAAGAGAACAATCGTTATTGAAGGTTGATGTGGGGGCCCTGAATATAAATCACCCATAAGCGCAATAAATAGAGCCAATACAGGCTCTTAACCCCGTCACACCCAAAATCGAGTCATCTCGATTTTGCATTGTAATGCATTGAAAAGCACTCATTAGCATATCAAAAGACTATTTTCATACCTTTTTAAATCAGGATTAGTGCGCCCCCTATGGAGAAAGGAAATCCTTTGTTTTATGGCTCTCCAAGCACCCTGGGGAGACATAAATCCATCTGATAATAGAGCCCCAGTCCTCACTGTAACAAAAAGTTAAATTCGATTACTGCTGCATTAAAGCAGCCAGGGATAGGGCAGAATACAGGGAGCATTCTGGGGTCACTCACTGCTGTACAGTGATAAGATTCAGGGGGTTATATTGACTGAAAATCCCTATACAATACAGATACAAGGTGTTACTGCAATTTCCATACACAGGCATTATATCACATACAGATATTATTTTTATATTCTATCGGTATTTTTTGGAAGCTGCATTGCCAATAATCTCATTATCGCTACAAAAAGCAGGAGATCTGAACCTTATTGTTATTTTTATTAATCACAGTTACTTTATCTAACACAAAGATCTTTTATGCCTGTATGATAATAATACACAATATTGTGTAAGATAAGGGACACCATCTAGATCTCAGTATCTTACATTTCAACAACATTTTCGTAAAGGATAAATGGATATATGAAAAGTTAAGTGAGCAAATTAACATTAGATTTTTTAACTATGTTTAAAAAGCAATTTCTGTTGAAAACATCTATTTCACCCTGTATTTAACCCTTTCGCTGCTGAGGCTTTTCCCGCCTCTGTGCTGAGGTCATTTTTACCGATTTTGCTCATCATGTTTAAACGTGTTTTGAAGGCTTATTTTAGTATATGACCCAGACATATTATATATCGTTCTTTCCGTCAGACTCGGTAGATTCATAATATGTCATTATTATATGTATACGTCATGACCTGTCTGTATATTATAACAAAAAATGCAATAAAATATGTATTTTCAATAATTTACAATGTGTAAAGTGTTTTTTTTTCACATTTTAACATGCAACCAATTGCGGTTATATTTTGTATGGGGTGCGCTTGTTAAAAAAAATTAGAGATGGGGTCTCGTTACATTTTTTTTTGGGGAAAATTACACTATTTTTAACAAACGCACCGCATACAAAAATCGTTAATGCAGCATCATTGTTCACATTATAATTGAAATGGGAACAATATTGCTGCATTAACAAACCAAAAAAAAGTGTTTATTTTTTTTTATAATTTTTTTTACATTTTTTTTTATTTTTAATTTTTTTTTTTTTGACAAACTTTTTCACTTTCATGTTTGGTATCGGTGGAACGGCCATGCTCTGGCCGATCCAACCATACCAAACATTAACCCCTAACTGCCACGGATCGGGAGATAGGGAGTTCATTGGAACTCCCTATCTCCACAGTTGGTGGCAGTTAGGGGTTAAGTCCAGGACTGGCGTCATCGTGCTACGCACGATGACGCCAGTCCTCAGGGGGAGTTCCCGGAGGCTTGGCCGACATCCAAGATGTCGGCCAGCTCCGGGAAAGGATCGCGAACCGGCGCTTTTCAGCGCCGATTCGCGATCCAGCTCCCCAGGGGTTAATGCCAGGCACCATTTGGAAGGGCAGGCTGTGCCCTTCCAAATGATGCCTGGGTTAACCCCCGCAGAGCCGCCGATCGGGAGGGAGAGAGGTCCAGAGGACCTCCCCCCTCCCTTTCAGGCGCCTCCTCCGCACATGCGGGGGGGGGGCGCCTGAATTAGGTGTCATCGCGCTGCCGCGATGACACCTAATTCCGGAGGCTGCGGTCCCGGATGCCGGGCTGACATCGAGGATGTCAGCCCGCACCGGGGGGGCCAGCGATCGGCCGGAACCCGGCCGATTTCTGACCCCAATGGGAGGACGCGCTCAGCGCGTCCTCCGCACAGCAGCGGGAATGCTGAGGACGCGCTGACCGCGTCCTTAGCATTGAAGTGGTTAATTGTCAACTTCACATCCCATTTTTCAAATAAATGTTACGATAAAAAAATTAAACAAAAATAGCTTGGTAGTGAAGGTGTTAAATGTTAAGTGTACTATCTATTATTATATTTATTTTATGCATGTTATGCTATGTGACTATTTTATGTTTTTTTGCTTTCTGTGAATGAACTATGAGATATTTGGCCAATGCCTTCGATACTTGTATATATTATTTTTAGAAGAGATTTTCTTCTGTAACAAGCAATGGGTAATACTCAAGTGAATATTTTCTGTGCCAAACCGCTGTACTTGATATGACACTTGATGAACCAAATGTTATGACATCACTACTGAGAACTTTAATTATAATGTGCAGGAGGTCCCAGGGCCTCTCTAGCCGATGTAACCGCACCTCAACCTTCAGTACACAACGCAAAATCAATGGGACACTAAAGTAAAGTGATATTAAAATATAATTTGCCAAAGATACTTTACAAATAAAGAAGAAGCTTTGCATTTAATCTGGCAGAGAATTTAGGAGATGCACCGACATGAAAATTTGGGACCGTAACCAATACCGAAAATGCACGAGGAGCTTGGCCGAAAACCGAAACCAATACCGAAAATGACTTTCTATTAGGGATGAGCCGAACACCCCCGTGTTCGGTTCGCATTCGAACAATTTCAAAAGTTCGAGTTCGGACGCGAACACGATCCGAACTCAATGCAAGTCAATGGGACTCGAACATTTTTTTTTTTTTTTTAGAGTGTCCTGCAAGAGGGCATATATGCAAGATATTTGCCATAAAAGGTGTATGGGGGTCCGGGTAGTGCCCTGGGGAAACAAGAAAATAAAGCTTAAAAAATAAGTTTTTAAAGGAACAGTGTTTTTTCCATGAAATAAAGAATAAGAGTAAAAACGAAAAATTCCTTCAAATATCGTGCCTAGGAGGTCCCCATAAGCTGCCCGTGAAGTGGCAGATTTGTAGGATGTATAGAAATATTTAAAAACAAACAAATGACATTTTAAATGACCGTAAACGGTTTTTCTTTAATCTATTTATAAACAACTACTTGGGGTGGCAGCCTATATGAAAAGAGGAGACATTTTAGGACACGCAGAACAAGTTTAGTGATTTTTTTTGGCTAAATTATGGTGAAACTTATGCAGGCTTCGGATAAAAGTAACAATAGGTGCTTTAAAATTGGGCCTTTAGTGTCGGCAACAGTGCCGTCACACTGTAACCCCTCTGTGGTATTGTGGGAGAGTGCAGTGGTGGAGGTTTTGGTAATGCAGAAGAGATCCACGATCTATTCAGTTACATCAGCAGCTATAACAAAACTGGGTCAGCAATGTATAGGCACTTGTACTGCCCTACTGTATATGGTGAGAATCGGCGCACACCAGTAGCAACAGGAAGCAAACAGAACAGGCAGGGAATACACAGAGAGAATAGTCAAATGGCAGGCAAAGTCGGCAACAGATCAGGTCCTCAGAACAAGTAGGGTCAGCAACAAGTATACAAACTGATTCGGTAAGCTAGCGATGCGGGAATAAAGGCTGAGACACACTGAGCGTGTAGCGACACACAGCGTAGCGAAGAGAAGCAAAAATTTTGCAGGCTTGACTTCACTCCTCTCCGCCTCGCAGCGTGTCTACACTACATTACGTTTGCTTCTCACCGCACTGGACAGGAATCCACTAACTAAATTAAAATGTACACACAAAACCATTTTATTTTCACAAAGCACGTGTTATATAGGCAAAAAAAAAGTTTCTACTGAATAAAATACATAAAAAATTACTGTTAACTGAATAGGAATAGTATAAAAATATTAAAAAAGGTAACCCCATATCATATATATTATAGGGACACGGAGCACTGTGTATAGAGTAGGGATGCATTGATACCACACACAGACATATACGTATATATCAACACGCAGACCTATATATACACGTATATATCAACATGCAGATATATATATACACCCACCCACAGACCTCAGACCATATATACACATACGCACATGGGGAGGTGGCATGTGGACACCCCCCCATGTGGCTGATCCCTCCAGAAAAAATGTTGAACCCGACAGCGCAGAGAATATATATATTATTGTCTGCTCTATCGGGTTCAACATATCTTCTGGAGGGATCAACCAAAGGGGGGGCAATAAGTTGCCAAAATGTGTGTGTAATACAAGTCTGAATATGTATATTTGAATATAGATATATATATATATATTATATATATATATAGATATATAGATAAGATATATATCTAATCATACCTGCCCTTACCTTCCCCTATAAATTTGCTAAAAATATACACACAAAAAAAATAAACCACTGCCTGAGACCCCATGCAGCCCACATGCCACCCCCTCTACCTGGCTGAATGTATCTAATATATATAATTAAATACATTCAGACAGGTAGAGAAAGAAAAAAAAAGTTTTATTTTATGTTCCCAGGGACATTTAAAAATGTCCTCGGATTTAATTTTTTTAGAAATGTGTTGCCTTACCTTAGCCTGGTAGTCAGTGGGGGCTCCCTGGATCCTGGTTGTGGGGGAGGTCTGCCGTGGCCGCAGGTGCAGTGGCTCCCTCCCTGTGCTGCCTGGCTCTGCCACAAGCACCCGGGCGGCTAGCCCGCACAGTTCTGTCATCCAGCAGCCGCATGCTCCTCAAGGGGATCCTTGTGAGGCCCCTGCAGGCTGTCCTCTACAGTGCCTGATTAGAGGGCCGTGTCTGCCTGATGTTTTAGTAACAAGAATGTTTTATCCCATAGACTTCAATGTTAAAAATATTCCCGTTTTAATTCAATATCTAATAAACCGTTGCTTATAATATTCTGCAGTAAAGAGTCTCTTTATTTCTAGATTTTTTTAGTATTTTTTTAAGCATTTTTTATACTTTTTTCAATTTATTTTTTTTCGAACTTTTGGCGAGTGTCCCAAAAAGTTCGAGGTTCACGAACTGTCGAACCGCCGATGTTCGATGCGAACTCCGAATAGATCAAACCGAATAGCTCATCCCTAGATGTATGTCTGGATTAACCCATTATGGGTCTGATGTTATTGATTGGTAATACAGTGAAAATATATGCTGTAAAACCATGGATATTAATAAATAACTTTTATAATTGATTTGTTAGAAATAAGGAATTATTTTATTATTTTGCTACAATACCTGAGGTGACAGTTATTTAACATTCAACACGAACGTATAATTGCAGCATAATTTGTGTTGGCAGGACTATATTCACCAAGAGGGATTTGCATTAAACTGTGTAACTGCATATTATTATTTTAACTGTTTAACTTTGACAATATTAGAATGCTAATATTATATTCCTTTATTATTCTTGCATCAATAATCACTAGTATTTGACATATACAGTACACAGAAAGTTACAAGGCATTCCTAACCTGTAATAGTATCTGTTGTTTATGCCCGTCCTCTAAATATATAATATTTTTAGGCAACCTGAAATATTAATTTATTGATGCATCAAATTTCATTTATTGATGCAGTTAAGAGATAAGAAAAGCTTCATTTATATGCATGCCATTTGTATTGATTTCAGGAGCTGTGTGACATTTTCATTTCTCTTTCATATAAAATATGATATTTATTTCCTTATCTCTATTTCCAGTTGTTGTTCTCATTTTGGAAGTTTAATATTTTATATCATGTTATAAAATACATTTATGAATGCCTGTTGTAAGCTTATTATACTTGTCACTGATTTAAACAAATATTGTACCGACATTTTCAAAATGCATGGTTGTATTAGTCAAAGAAGTTTGTTATTTTCCATTTACAGGTTCCATTTAGAGATGCCTATAGGCTCCTGTTACATGCAATGTCCCAAATCCCAATGTATAATAAATAAACGAGGGTTTTAGCACTACTGCAATGGCTATTTAAGTGCAAGCTCACTTGACAGTGTCCAAGCATTTTTTTCTATGTTTTGTGTACCAGTTGGGTTTGAATTCTAATATTGTAGTTCACGTAGCCATCCAATCGAAATGGGAATTTGAACACGGGACTAAGGTCTGTGCATTCATCTGTTAATAGCTATGACCTGAGTTCTGAAATGCATGGCTCCGAATTTCAGCCATGCGTTTGACAGTTATTAATCCTATGCAAGTTGCCAAATACTGGCTCAACAAATCAGCTGCTATATTAACAGCTAAATTTCTAAATTTAAGACTTGCGCTCTTCTGGAGTCATTTGGACAATCTTGAGTGTTGCTCAAGATTCTTCTCATGCATGCAAGGACTATTTATTCTCAGTTTTCTTATGCACCCTTCTATTCACTGAAGTATATCAGGTGTATGTTTTAAATATGTTCATGGTCTTTTAAAGTTGTTAAATGCTTTTGCAGTTATTAACTCTCAGCACCAGATTTTGGAGGGTGGTCTTATTTGCCCCTCATACTAAAACAACTGGCATCTGTGAATCACTCTTTGCTGACTAATACATTTTTGAGCTCTTTACATAAAATTATAGGAAGCATATATTTTACTTTAACTGCCACACAAGTTGAGGTTCTATTAACCCATGTGACATAGTGCATGGATCAGTCTGTGTATTTCCCTAGTATTTTTTGTTTAAGGTGAAGGCATTAACCACCAAGAGGAACTGGATTTGTTTTTGCTACCGGTGTCTCACCCCTGTCAATTAAGGGAATAAATGGCACCTGCTTGAGAGAGAGGGAAGGGGAATAATGAGACACAGAGAGAGAGCTTGAAAGGCACAGACAGGATGGGCTACTCCTGAGGTGAAAGTGTCTGCAGTGGGTCCAGGATGTTAAATCAACGTTGTAAATGTTATGTAGAGTCCCTGGTATACACAAGGATGATCAGTATATTAGTGCTCAGATGAGCCAGGTTTTTATATGGTATAATGTTTTATTTGTTACAGCAATAAAGTCTGGAAGCTAGCATCTGTTAAAGAGACGGTTTGTGATAGAATTGTCCTAGAGGACTGTGCTATTGTGACCTGTGATGATGTTGTTACTTGACTTGGAATATCAGAGCCATTAACAGCTCACTTGCAGATGCTAGAGGTCCACTTGGATTAGATGTTGTTTGCTTGATCGTTTACATTGATCACGGTAGAATGTAACATTATTGTATTTGGAACATATGCGCCAATATACCAAATAAATGCTTTAACAGTCCTAGATAAAACCCGAAACTGTCAAAACACTTTGGACCAGTGAGATGATCCTGAAACAAAGTAAAATTAGTTCTTGTAAATGTAAATGGGATATAAAAATCCCATAGATCTTGTAAATTTCCTTTTTTAATCAAGAATGCTTTGTTATGAAGCACAGAGTTACAAAATAGAAAATTAACATAACAAACCAAATATATGATTCAGAGAAAACTAAAATTTATTGGTAGAGTAATAGTCTGAATAGTTTCTTTCAGACTTGTTTGTTTATGGCTTGAACCATGAAAGTGGCGCAGTGCAAGACGTTAAGGATATAACAATGGTAGTCGGTTAGGGAGAGTTCGAAGAATACTCACAAATTCTCACAGCCTGGAGACTGCTGCGGGAAGTGGCTGAGATATAGAGACCTGCTGGTGTCATTAAGGGACTCTGTGTGCTGCCCCAAAGTAGGAGGGCTTGGGGAGGGAACTCTCTGTGTTGTTTGCACACGAGTTATCCATTGTGCTTGTGCGCTATTGGAAAAAAAAGCTAATACGTGGGCACAATCTAGAAGATCATCCCCATGACGTTACACATCGTACCCAAGTTTTAACTTTTTTTTTTTTTTAAATGGTGACACTGGAGGAACTCCGTAGAATTGTGCCCCTAGTGAGGTGCACAAAGGTGGATCTTCTTGGTTCAAGTAACCTCTGCCTCCACTATTTAAACCTGTCCAGCTATGCTACAGTCAAGAGGATATAACTGGTGTGTCGGGACGGCCGGACAGCTGCTCGCGCTGCTGTCTCTCCCGGTGCTTGTTGTATGGGAGTCGGCACCAGTAACTCAGCAGCTCGCCCTATAGGGATCAGTGGCGTGGTCCTCCCTCTTCCTGCACAGCAACTGTGAACTGTCACACTTCCGCTGATGAGCAGATAACTGTTAAAATTAGTACAGCACACAGTGGTGACGTGGCTCAGCAGAATAGTGGTTAAAAAAATTGAAAAAATTGAAAAAAAAATGTATTCTCGCTTCTCTTCTTTTTTTCGACAATTTTTTTTTATTTTATTTATTTTGCAAAAATAGGGATCACCTGTGGTGGGTAACTTTCTCTGTAAAACGAAAATATTTGTAAACAAATTTATAATAAATTTTTAAAAATATTTTTTAATAATAACTATTTTTTTTTGCGGTGAAAGTCACCTTCTGTGGTGGGCAATGTTCTCTATAAACAAATTAAGTTTGGATATCTTATTGAAACATTTCCAAAAATAAAGCAGCATCGAAAAATGCAGTGATAAGAAAAGTATCATCTGGAAAAAGACCCACGGCCGCAGCTAGATTTCGATACCTAGGATTTTGGTTGCTTGGGGATGAAATGGAGCATTTTATTTCATAACTAAGGTTAGGGTTATGTTACTATTTGTACTTGTTTTGGTGGTTAGTGTTGCTGCCATCCACTGGGACCGTATTTGTTTGTTTGGTGCGATCCCCCGATATCATCTGAAGTCATCCAACTGATCCTACAACATGAACCAGGACTCTTCCACTGCACCCGACCACCGACAGACAATATTTGGTGATTACAACAACAGACATGCAATCGTTCCAATTTTTTTTGGATTCATCGGACGATGCTAGGACGACCTGGTACAAGTTTACTTGAAAAATATGCATTATATAGTTAAACCACCGTGCCGTGGCAGGGAAACATGTAAAAGATGCATTATATAGTTAAACTTACGTGCTTCGGGGAAACCTGTAGAAGATGCATTGTATTGTATAACCGCCGTGTGCAGAGGAAGTATGAAAAGATGCATTGTATTGGAAAACCGCCGTGTGCTAAGCCCATAGGAGTCAATGGAAAAAATATTTTCGGTTTTATTCAACTGTTTATTTTTTTAATCCGCAGCAAAATCCTTCTTATTTATTGATATTTTAGGATTTTTTAATTATTTTTCCGGATTTTTTAGGCAAACGTTTGGGTTCTGTTTTTTTTGTAAAAGACAAGGCTGTCACGGTTCCCGGATCCCACCACACAGTACTTAACACCCAACACTCCACAAAACCCAGAAGCTACCAACAGTGTAGCTGTGAATGATCCCTATCTGTCTGGTCCTTAGAATTGGCCAGGTAAACTAGCTAGACAGAAAAGGGTAAACAATACAGAGAGGAGTCAGCCGAGCCAGAATCAGGAATACAGAGTTCAGAATGGTCAAATGGAATAGCCGGGTCGGTATCAGAGCAGTAGCGTAGTACAAGCAAATAGTCTAGGGCAACAGAAGGCAGAATGGTCAGAACACAAGCAGAGGTCAATAACAGGTTAAATCAATATAGCAGTCAGGTACAAGGAGCTCAGGATGGATAACCACGATCTGGCAACTTCTGAAACTATACTGAGGGTTTTTAAAGACCTTCACCAGACCATGCCCCCCACTCAAGCCACACCTCATGCAATCACCTCCCTGCCTGTCTCCATTTAAACCAGGCAGTGGTCAGCGAGCAGCATCAGACTTGCTGTCCTCAAGCACACAGGTAGGGCTGGAAGCCCCCAACGTTACAGTACCCCCCTCTCCACGAGCAGACGCCGGATGCTCAAAAGAGGACAACAAGAAAAATGACAAGAAAATAGTCAATGGGTCTTGTAGGCACGTAGAGCCCTCGCGTACACCAGTCACCAAAGTCCCCTGAGGTCCCAATCAGAGTCGTCATCCTCCTCAAGATGCCCCCGTCTATGAGGGTGGGAGCCAAAACTGGGTCCAGGTTTGAAGACACTGGCACCAGTCCTTTTGCGTCTCCTACCCCTGGTACAGTACGCGGAATGGACAGCAACAGTGTCCTCTCTGCACTGCGGCAACATGAACACGGCACCAGTGGTACGGATCTGTGGGTCAGTGACCCCGGCACGGCTCTGCTGCGACTTAGTCATGGCGGCAACAGCACGGATCTGTGGGTCAGGGACCTTGGTACGGCTCTGCGGCGACTGGACTGGAACCACTGGGCTCGAAGACGCCGGGACAGCTGGGCTCGAAGACGCCGGGACAGCTGGGCTCGGTGGGGCAGCGCCCTTGGTGTGGACCGGTTGGGTAGCACCCTTGGCAAGGACAGGAGGGGCAGCGCCTTTAGCACCACTCTGTGGTGACTTGGACATGGCAGCAACAGCACGGCTCTGTGGGTCAGTGACCTCATCACGGCTCTGCGGCGACTCGGTCCTGGCGGCGGCAGCACAGATCTGTGGGTCAGCGACCTCATCATGGCTCTGCGGCGACTTGGACATGGCGGCAGCAGCCAGCTCGGGTGAGCGTGGCTTGGCAGCTACCGGCTCGGGTGAGCGTGGCTTGGCAGCTACCGACTCGGGTGAGCGTGGCTTGGCAGCTACCGGCTCGGGTGAGCGTGGCTTGGCAGCTACCGACTCGGGTGAGCGTGGCTTGGCAGCTACCGGCTCGGGTGAGCGTGGCTTGGCAGCTACCGGCTCGGGTGAGCGTGGCTTGGCAGCTACCGGCTCGGGTGAGCGTGGCTGGGCAGCTACCGGCTCGGGTGAGCGTGGCTGGGCATTACACATGGTCTCTCCCTGTTGGGCAGTAGATTTTGGACATCCTGCGACGTGCAGGGCAGTGGACTCTGGGACCTGGTAAGGCTGGAACATGGAGGGTAACTTCTGGGGGCGCAATTGACAGTCCATTCTTTTATGCAGGAAAGAACCGCAATAAAAGCATAAGCCCTGAGTCTTCCTCCATACCCTTTCCTCCAGGGTCAGGGGTCCTCTGGAACCTTTAACTGGAACTGGAACAGGCTCCTTTGGGAAGACGTCCCTAGGAGGTTGCAGCAAACTTGCATACAGGATATCCAGGTGCTGAGTAATGAGCTTGTTAGCCCCTCTCGGGATCTCCAGCACCTCTAGAATTACTGCTCGCTCACTACGTACTGGCTGCCTCATTATGTGTACCTGGGATGTCTGAACTACAGGGGGCACAGGTATAGCAGGCGGAGGTGCAACCCCAACTGGTTCCAGGTGTGCAGTACGATTCAGGATAGTCTGTAAGGCAATGGCAAACTGATCCATCCTATGATCCTGCTCATCCTGTCTGGATACAAAGGTAGCCAAGTGCTGTGTTAAATCTGCGGCATCCATATTGGCCAGATCGTAATGTCACGGTTCCCGGATCCCACCACACAGTACTTAACACCCAACACTCCACAAAACCCAGAAGCTACCAACAGTGTAGCTGTGAATGATCCCTATCTGTCTGGTCCTTAGAATTGGCCAGGTAAACTAGCTAGACAGAAAAGGGTAAACAATACAGAGAGGAGTCAGCCGAGCCAGAATCAGGAATACAGAGTTCAGAATGGTCAAATGGAATAGCCGGGTCGGTATCAGAGCAGTAGCGTAGTACAAGCAAATAGTCTAGGGCAACAGAAGGCAGAATGGTCAGAACACAAGCAGAGGTCAGTAACAGGTTAAATCAATATAGCAGTCAGGTACAAGGAGCTCAGGATGGATAACCACGATCTGGCAACTTCTGAAACTATACTGAGGGTTTTTAAAGACCTTCACCAGACCATGCCCCCCACTCAAGCCACACCTCATGCAATCACCTCCCTGCCTGTCTCCATTTAAACCAGGCAGTGGTCAGCGAGCAGCATCAGACTTGCTGTCCTCAAGCACACAGGTAGGGCTGGAAGCCCCCAACGTTACAAAGGCTTTTTCACTTGCATCTTTTTGTTTCCTTCCAACAAGCCGGCTTCAGCATTGTTGTCCCTGGTGCTGAAACATTTTCAGCACTAGTGAGAGGGGGGTTAATTCCCCCTGCAGCCTGGCGAGTTTTTTTTTTACTATGAGCTGGGCGCGCTGGACAGGGGCAGTATTTGATGCTGATACTCAGTTTCACCAGGCGGCTCATCGGCTGATCTGGGTCGTCTAGATGTTTCCAGTGGACGAGCCTGATCGGCTGATGGGTTTGTCCACAGTGGCATAGCATGGGGGGGGGCCTTGGGGGCGGTCTCCCTGGGCGCAATTTTCTTATAGGCGCAAAATTACAAAAGAAGTTTCAACCACTAATATTTTCCAGCAGGGATCAGCAAGGTGTCCGTGATGTTCGAGAGAGGCCCTTGCATGGGTAGCTGCCAGTTTTGCGACACTGGCAGTGACTTAGCACTCAGCGCCGGAAGGGAGGACCAGGACCTAACTCTGCTGTAATGCTCACATGAGTCACATGAAGCAGCGCAGCATTATTAGACAGAACACCCTGTAGTATATTTAAAAGGAAACAAAGTAGCAAAACAAGAGGACATAGTCTTAGATTAGAGGGGCAAAGGTTCAAAAGTAACATCAGGAAGCATTATTTTACTGAGAGGGTGGTGGATACATGGAACAGCCTTCCAGTTGAAGTGGTAGAGGCCAAAACAGTAAATGAATTTAAGCAAGCATGGGATAGGCATAAGGCTATCCTAAACAAAAGATAAATCCAGGTTAAGTATCCATGTAATTGGGCAGACTAGATGGGCCGAAAGGTTCTTATCTGCCAACATTTTTCTATGTTTCTATGTTTCTCAGCCCCCTTGAAGCCCTGTGCCAGCCCCCACTGCTGGTAGCCCTGCAGCCACTGAACAGGAAGGAGGGACGGAGGCGCCTGCCCTGCAGCACATTTAAAATCTGGTACCCAATAAGCCCCCTGGGCAGCCCCCCGGGCCACCAGCAACTCCGCGCAGGTAGGCAATACTCTGTCACACCAGAGCAGCTTGACCAACGCACAGTGAGGGGGGTACTGGAGGTTTGGGGAGAGAATGGCTGGGGTACTGGGAGAAAGTGGGGGTACTGGGAGAGAGAGAGAGTGACTGGGGGTACTGGGAAAGAGAGTGACTGGGGGTACTTGAAGAGTGAGAGTGACTAGGAGGTACTAGGAGAAAGTGGGGGCACTGGGATAGAGACTGACTGGTAAAGTGTGAGAGTGGAACTATGCTAGGTATACTGGGTCAGGGTGACTGGTAGCAGTGGCATAGCGTGGGGGCATGTGTGTTTAATTTTTTTATTATATTGGTTTTATTTTTCTAATATACAAAACATGTGCTTGTGGGGTAAGGGGGTCAATACTCTACTGGTGGAAGGTAATCAGGGTGTGTTACCATGTTCACAGGTTGGGGGGACACACAATTCTTGCCCTGCCCCAGGCGCCGACATCCCTCGCTATGCCACTGTTTGTCCATAGTCAGATGACCAAGTCAGCAGCCCAACTATGGTGCCAGTGGACGGCTAGCCTTAACCTTAGCCCTAACATTCTGCTTCATTTGTGATTCTGAGGTGATAGATTCTACCCCCTCTTTTGATGTGAGTGCAGAGAGCAAGTGTTTTTCAGGTTTTTAAAATGTTTTTTTTCTTTTCTCCAAAACTATTTTTTTTACTTATTTCATGGGGAGTGGGGTTGGGGCACTACAGATTTCTTTGTCGACAGGCTTCTGAGATCTAAATTAGGCCCTGGGACAGTGCGCCTGTTAGTTGTGTTTGGTAGCCTAACACTACATGCCGTTCTGACTACACATACAGTTGTGTTCAAAATGATTCAACCCCCACTGAAATTGAGTGTTTTGGCCAGTTTGACATTGATTTTAATCATTCAGTCATCTTGCTTACAATTAAATCAAAGAGGCACGTGTAGGTCAGACAAATATAACATAACATTTATAATGAAATAACCACAAATGTCTTTTCTGTGCTCACATCATTATCAGTTTTATTCAACCCCCAAGTGACATTCAATCTTAGTACTTAGTACAACATCCTTTTACAGTTATAACAGCTTTTAAACGTGAAGCATAGCTTGACACAAGTGTCTTGCAGCGATCTACGGGTATCTTCGCCCATTCGTCATGGGCAAAAGCCTCCAGTTCAGTCACATTCTTAGGCTTGCGCACTGCAACTGCTTTCTTTAAGTCCCACCAGAGGTTCTCAATCGGATTTAAGTCAGGTGACTGCGATGGCCACTCCAAAATGTTCCAGCCTTTAATCTGCAACCATGCTCTAGTGGACTTGGAGGTATGCTTGGGATCATTGTCCTGTTGAAAGGTCCAACGTCTCCCAAGCCTCAGGTTTGTGACGGACTGCATCACATTGTCATCCAATATCTCCTGGTACTGAAGAGAATTCATGGTACCTTGCACACGCTGAAGCTTCGCTGTACCTGCAGAAGCAAAACAGCCCCAATGCATGATTGACCCCCCGCCATGCTTCACAGTAGGCAAGGTGTTCTTTTCTTCATAGGCCTTGTTCTTCCTTCTCCAAACATAGCGTTGATCCATGGGCCCAAACAGTTCTAATTTTGTTTCATCAGTCCACAGAACACTATCCCAAAACTTCTGTGGTTTGTCCACATGACTTTTGGCATACTGCAGACGACTCTTCTTATTCTTTGGAGAAAGCAAGGGGGTGCGCCTGGGAGTTCTGGCATGGAGGCCTTCATTACGCCGTGTGCGCCGTATTGTCTGAGCTGAAACTTCAGTACCCACATCTGACAAATCTTTTCTCAGTTCCTCAGCAGTCACACCGGGACTTTTCTCCACTCTACGCTTCAGGTAGCGCACAGCAGTCGAAGTCAGCATCTTCTTTCTGCCACGACCAGGTAGCGTTTCAACAGTGCCCTTTGCCTTGAATTTGCGAATGATGCTTCCTATGGTCTCGCTTGGTATGTTTAACATCTTTGCAATCTTCTTATAGCCATTGCTCTTCCTGTGAAGAGTAATCACCTCTTCTCTTGTCTTCCTGGACCATTCTCTTGACTTAACCATGTTTGTAACCACACCAGTAAATGTCTAGAAGGAGCTGAGTATCACAGTCATTTTAAAGCTGCCTAATTGGTGCTTATTATGCTTTATTGCTGCTCCGTGACATCCACAGGTGTTTTCAATACCTGATTGAAAACACTTGAATGAACCTCTGTTCTTCAGAGTGGTAGTCTTTAAGGGGTTGAATAATTGTGTCAATGAAGAATTCACAAAAGAAACATTTACTACTGTATTACAAAACCAATTGATGTCATTTTAGTTGCATATGGTTCTTTAAAAAGTCCTTGTAGGATTTCATTCTGAATACTATTACAAATGTACACTAAATTCCCTAAAACCCTTTACAGCATTGGGGGTTGAATAATTTTGAACACAACTGTATACTAAATCTTGGCTTCCCTTCATTTTATTGTACCTTTGCTCTCTGGACCAACCTTTTGCTTCTTGTGTATACAAAATACATATTCTGATTTTAACAAGCTTAGATCATGATGTGTCTGCCCGTGGGCGACTGCCCTAGATTGACCGAACACACCATTGGCCATTCCTAGGGTAGTATAAGCCACTAATCACCAGGGGATCATCGGATGGCAAGTGGGGGACATCGTGTGCACAGAGCTAGAGAACCAAAATACAGGCTTTATTCCATACCTGTTATGCTATTGTTTCTTTACGTAGACGTTAGTGCTTGCATTAGTAAGTTTAACGTCTGGCCTTGATATTCCAATATTGGCGTTAAACTGTTGTGAAACCAGTTTGCACTTCACAGCTTGCACAAGTTTACTGTATTTACCATCCCCTATACCTAATATGGGGAGTGCAGTCAGTTTTTAATGTCTTGAGACATGAGTTATTCAAGGTGCTGGTGTAAGTTAACGTCTGGACACGAATTGACAAATTTTAACAGCTGTTGGAAGCTGGTGTTAATTCCAAACTTGGTTAACCTGATCTAACTTTCTGCAGTGTTATAATATGATGTTAGTATCAATCATTTTTTATGTTTCTGAGAAAGTAATGCCCTTTATTCAAAAACTTCAAATTTCGCTATACATTTCTTTCTAATACTGCAGTCATACTTTTCTTACAAATGCCACAAAGACCTGACATTTGACATTTAGAGTTCCAGTGTTCACATAAAAAGATTGTTTGCCATTTTGAAATCAATAACATCATAGACATATCAGGTACAGCTCCTAAAGTCCACAATCAGTAACGACATTCAAGAGATTTTAAATAGAGTATTGTGAGTCGAAGGCAATTTAATTGGAATCCTGGTCTTCAAAAAGAATCAGTATCCCGATAGCAGAGTTTCTAGGGCAGACTTTCATGTGTGCTGATCCTCTACTTCCTTTATAACTCAGAGGACACAATTGTCATCCACTGGATTTATGACTGATGTGACCCTGGAAGTTTTTCAAAAGTATGGGTGCAAAAAAAAATACAGAGAAACGTAGAAGGTAGATGGCGATCATCACTTCCTTTCTGTACATTCAGACCCATGAGAAACTGATAAATATAACACAAGAGAATGGTAACTTTTATACTGTTTGTCTACAACCCCATAGCCGTTATTAGTTGTTTAGGAAGGTAGTGAGCGAGTATGACACATGATAGATTGTAGAATACAGTATGCATATGTAAGATGTTTCAAATGTTTACGAAGGTCTTTAGTTCCATCAGAGCGAAAAGGAGGCACATCAGTGGAACTGGGCATTCCATACTATCAAATAAACATGCCATATCAATATAAATATTTTACCGTACTCAATTCAATTAATGCATGGCACTCAGAGTGAAACATGTGAAATGCATCATTGATTTCATAGGCTCTTTTTTGTTAACCCTATTACTAGTGCTGTTAAGTGATTTGCAATTGATTTATTTTTATTTTATTTTCATGACCTCTAGAGGTCAAAATGCAAAATGAAATGCAATGCAAATTGAATTACACAGGACTCGTAATTGATTTCTTCTCTTTACCTATTTGATATACGTTTTATTGCAAAATACTGTCCTAGTTTTTATTTTGCACAGTAACTAGAATAACACAGGATTAAAAGATTATTTTTAATCTTACAATACCGTTTCACAGATGAACAAATCTAGATAAATCAAACTCAATACATTTCAATAACATGTACAGCAAACAACAAAATAAGATAAAAAAAATAACACAGGGTTTATGCTCACGCAAAAATAGCTTTGGGATTAAAACTTTTTTAATTAAAAAAAAGGTACATTTAATGTCCCTGCCAATGCACTTCATAAAATGTAAAATAAAAATTAAAAGGAAATGACAAAATATAAACATTTGGATAGAAATGCATAGCAACTGGATAAAAAAGCACAGGATACACATTCCCATGATTAGTGAAGTAAATCACACGTTATTTCACAAAAAAATGGTGATCACAAAATTATTTATTATACATGTCATCTGGTAAGTAACTGAATAAATCATGAGGAGAAATGTCAACAATACATTTAAATTAAATACTACCATAGAAAATCAATGAATGCATATTGGTTGGGTTTAACAGTAATATATATATATTACTGTTATTATTAATAGAAATCAATCTACTAAGATGACGCAGCTCTCAAAATACCAGGGAGTAAGCGGATCCAGCTTATCCTTTAAACTCCATAAAGCTGCTCCAATAACCTGGACACCAAAGACGTGGTCGGACACCACGTAATTCAAGGTGTCGGATGCGCATTCCCTATAGCCAAGTTTAAGAGATCTAGTTCAGGTGAGTGTGGCTATTATGTAATGTACTAATCAATAATGGAAAGTGACATACTGCCCTATAAGGGTTTACTTTCCACTTTTCCAATTTCTGTTATTCCTGTTAAATGATACCTTCATGACATGACTGGTAGAAGTACCAATTAGAAAGGATACCTGTCTGGATCTGTTTATAACAAACAATGTGGATCTTTTCTCAATTATTCAAATAAGGGAACCGTTGGGAAACAACGACCACAATATGGTGTCTTTTGAAATAAACTCAAAAAAGCACAGTCATGGGGGGGCATGCTAAAACATTTAATTTTAAAAAGGGCAACTACATTAAAATAAGGGAAACTCTCAATCTCATTGACTGGCAGAAACTCTTTCATGGGAAAAACAGAGGATAAGTAGAATATCTTTTAACTAACACTAGAAAAGTACACCCCCCAATATATTCCACTGGGTAGTAAATATAAAAGAAACAGACTGAAACCAATGTGGCCCAGTAGGAAGGTTACCAAGGAAATTAAAAATAAAAATAAGCATTTCAAGCTTAAAATCTGAGGCATCCTATAAAGCATATAAGGCAGCCAGTAAGGCTAGGGTCAGATGAGCGCATTTTTTACAGACTGTGCGTCCGTGCAGTACGGACGTACTTTCTGACTGACTACAAGGTAGTGGCCACACAGTCCGTTTTTTTTCACTGACGTATTTTTTGACTGATGTAGCAGGGAAAATAAATTACAATGAAAAAAACATTCTGTCCGTCAAATGCTGGACGCATAAATGCAGTCTGTCTGACCACGTTCCATCACTCACACAGAAAGCTATAAGGACGTTGCGGACGTGGCGCACTCCGCACGTCCGTTCTAGCAGTATTACGTTCTTGCCTAACCTGCGTCCGTTTGCAGCGTCCGCCAGCCTCCGCACTTCTGTGCGGACGTACTTCGTGTGTGGGGCTCCATTTAACACCATTGTATGCTATCACGGACGTACTTATGTGCGGGCAACACGGACGTTAACACTGCGCTCGTCTGACCCCAGCCTAAAGCATGTAAAAAAGCGATTAGATGGGCTAAACTAGAAAATGAAAAAGAGATAGCCAAAGAGAGCAAGACCAACCCTAAAAGATTCTTTAGGTACATAAATTCTAAAAAACCCAAAAGTGAAAGTGTAGGTTCACTTAAATCATAAATCAGGGTTTTTATTAACTGAAGATCGAGATAACGCAGCAATTTTGAATGATTATTTGTTTTTTGTATTTATCAAAGAGAAATCTATAACGGGAGACATTCAAATCATTGATAGATTGATCAGATATAAGTGGAGCACTACACCAAAACACTTCCAACACACCAATCTATGTTGCTATATATACCTAAAATGGTGGTTTCCCAAAAACCAAATTTAAACTCAAATAGATTCATGCAATGAAAAAAAATTGGTAAAGCTCACTTTGTTGAAACAGACAAATACAGAATCTTTTTTACATACACAATTCTTATGTGTTCAATCCGATCTTTCTTTTGTTGTCCACATCATATATAAGGAAATATATAAAGAAAAAATAATAGTGCAGCACACCCTTAAAATGTGACAGTTATATAATTCTACAATTGCACACTCACATATAGAGAGCCTAAACTGACTCTAGAAAATATCACCTTATGTGTATTTTTCTTTCTTATTCGCAGGTCCCCATCCACCTTAGTATTCTTCTTTAAATTCCTCATACAAATAGGGATATAGAAAACTAATCGTGGAAATCCCCATGCGTTATTCCGTGGATACAAATCCCATAAAAAAAGAGAAAGCCAAAACTTACTCTTGGGGGAGCCCTCTTAGGCTCTTTTCGATCGCATATGGATTTTTTAACTGGGAATAAAAATCCAAAAACCCACAACAGAATCGATCTCCAGACAGCAGGGTTAAAAGAATAAGCACTATTTAATAAAAAGGGGAATATTTTTTACATTGAAACCTATGGGATTCTCAGTTTAAACCTGGCGAACTGAAAATCAGGGCATTTCACTGACATACAATTTCACTCAAAAAATCCCAAAAAATTCCTTAAAAAAATCCTAAAACATGAGACTTCCATCTGCGAGTGAAAAAAATAATCAGTTTAATAAAGATTTAATAAAAAAATGGATTTTCCTTAAATATTGAAACCTATGGGATTATTTTGGTACCAGCTGGTATTTTTATTGCAGTACCGGCTGTATTTTTTTGAGGCAATGTAAGCCATGAACTGGTCCGTCTAACACGGAAGCAACATTTGTTTGTCTTGTTAAAATCCACGTGCGCGACTGTGTGTTCACTTCTCTTTTTTTGTTGGATACGCCACATTAATTAATTATACCGCAGAGAGGTGCTTCCCTGCAATGTGCAGGACTCATATTTACATATTTACTGCCCATTTACAAGAAGGGTAGTAGGGAGGAATCGGGAAACTATAGGCCAGTTAGTCTTACGTCAGTAGTGGGGAAATTAATGGAAACCATGTTAAAGGAAAGGATTGTTGAACATCTAAAAACACATAGATTACAGGATCAGAAACAACATGGGTTTACCTCAGGGAGATCATGCCAAACTAATCTTATTGATTTTTTTTTTGATTGGGTAACAAAAATAATAGACACAGGTGGTGCAGTAGACATTGCTTATTTAGATTTCAGTAAGGCTTTTGATACTGTTCCGCAATAAATTGCAATCTTTGAGCTTGGATTCAATATTGTTGAATGGATTAGGCAGTGGCTGAGTGACAGGCAACAGAGGGTTGTGGTAAATGGAATTTATTCGGTGCAAGGTCTTGTTACCAGTGGGGTACCTCAGGGGTCAGTATTTGGACCCATTCTCTTTAATATTTTTATTAGTGATATTGCAGAAGGTATTAATAGAAAAGTATGTCTTTTTGCTGATGACACAAAGATTTGCAACAAGGTTGACGTTCCTGGAGGGATCAGCCAAATGACAAATGATTTAGGCTAGGGTCAGACTGAGGCAGTGCGAACGCGCGTTCTGGCGCACATAATCACGGCCGCACTAGCAGCAGATGACGGGCAATGACAGCCAATATACGAAGTACGGTCGCACAAAAGTCCGGCCGCGCAACGCAAGTGGAAAATGAACGCATTTTTTCGAGAACGTTAAACCGCTGGTACTGACGTACAGAGTGCGCTGCGGCCGCATAGCAGCGTGTGTGCGTGATTAGGAGATGTCAGACGCTGCTAGTGTGCGGCCAACATAACGTTCAAACAGCCGGATTTCCCTAGACTTCTTTTCACCCCATCGTCATGAAATACGTCCAGAATTGCGCATCGTCTGACCACTTAAGCGTATTCCGTGAAAAAATGCGTGCGCACGCATCGACGTACATTTTGACGGTGGCCGCAGAAAATGCGCTCATCTGTCCCTAGCCTTAGGTAAACTAAAAAAATGGTCGGAGCTGTGGCAATTGAGTTTTAATGTGGATAAGTGCAAGATAATGCACCTGGGGCGTAAAATCCCAAGGGCTGAATATAGAATATTTGATACAGTCCTAACCTCAACATCTGAGGAAAGGGACTTAGGAGTTATTATTTCAGAGGATCTAAGGGTAAGTAGTCAATGTAATAGAGCAGCAGGAAATGCTAGCAGAATGCTTGGTTGTGTAGGGAGAGGTATTAGCAGTAGGAAAAGGGAAGTGCTCATGCCACTGTACAGAGCACTGGTGAGACCTCACTTGTAGTACTGTTTGCAGTACTGGAGACCGTATCTAGAGGAGGATATAGACATCTTAGAGAGAGTTCAGAGAAGGGCTGCTAAAATGGTGTACGGCTTGAAGGAGAAAAGTTACCAGGAAAGGCTTAATGATCTTAACATGTACAGCTTGGAAAAAAGACGAGACAGAGGAGATATGATAGAAACATTTAAATACGTAAAGGGAATCCACAAGGTAGAGGAAGGGAGTATATTTAAAAGTAAACAAAGTAGCAAAACAAGAGGACATAGTCTTAGATTAGAGGGGCAAAAGTTTAAAAGTAACATCAGGAAGCATTATTTTACTGAGAGGGTGGTGGATACATGGAACAGTCTTCCAGTTGAAGTGGTAGAGGCCAAAACAGTAATTGAATTTAAGCAGGCATGGGATAGGCATAAGGCTATCCTAAACAAAAGATAAATCCAGGTAAAGTATCCATGTAATTGGGCAGACTAGATGGGCCGAAAGGTTCTTATCTGCCGACATTTTTCTATGTTTCTGTTTCATATGCTGCAATAATTATACAGCAGAGAGGTGCTTCCCTGCAGTGTGTGGATTCATATGCTGCATTAAGATTAGTTTTGTATCATTTGGTTCCATTTATTTTTTAGATAATTTTGTACTGCTTTTTTCGTTTCAGATCATTTGGTTCAGTTTTTTCATTTTAGGGGCCACATTACATTCTCCACGCTAAAAAGAGGGCGGTAGGGAGAAAAAACTGTGCCTGCAGTTTTCTCCCTACCACCCCCGTTTTAGCATTTTAGCGTGGAATTACATTGCATGCTCTTAAAAAGCTGCCGGCATTGGTAGCACGCGCCACGCCCCCGGATGCTCGTGCTGAGTGCTGCCGCTAGCATCCACTCGATGGAGTCCATAGGACTTCATTGAGCCAGACGCCAGCGGTCACATGACCTGCAAGATCTCGCCTCACGAGATCCGGCCGGTCGGCGTAGTGATACGCAGGGGGAGACTGAGAACCTTTTTCCCCCAGTCTCTCCCTGCTCCCACTGAACGGAGGAGGCGGACAGAGCCGCGGTCCTTGCTGCGGGACAGGAGGTGAGTATACAATCACTTTTTTTATTTTTTGACTGGTGTTAACGGATTCTGCAGAAGTGGAATCCGCTAACACCAAGTCCTGGCTTTGGATAACTTTTCGCTAACCACACCCGGACGTTAATCAGTGTTAGAACTTTGTAATCCTAACGATGATTAACACTTTGCGATCCCTATACTTAACATGGAGAGCGCAAAGTACAGTAATCTCGCGCTGAAAAGCGCAAGGTACCAAACGCAAATGGGTTACTTAACCCATTAGCGTTTGGATTGTAATATGCAGTAGCCACCGCGGCTAATGTAATGCTCAAGCAGGTTAGCGCTAATGTTAGCAGCAAGATTGTAATGTGGCCCTAGATCATTTGGTTCCATTTTTTTTTTGTTTCACATCATTTAATTCCTTTATTTTCTGTTTCGTATATTTTTGTTCCACTTTTATTTAGTTTCGGATCAATTTCGTTTTTGTGTTTACCGCGATTTGTATTTCCAGATCCGGATCCAAAATTTCGGGCATTACATGTGCTTCAGTCAGTAGCTAGTTAGACACATGCATATTTTAGTCTACCTTCTGCAAAATCGGTTCTCATATAAACACAATTCACTCCTTTGTGAGTAAATAACTGCTGTAGATCAGTCTCACATTGAATGGTTATATAGAGTACTTCACTTTCTCCAAATTAAAACTGTCACAGTGAAGACTTATTTCAAACCCACAAAGGCTGAATTACACTGCAAAATTATATTAATAGGATTTAACCCAACATCAAATAAATCTTACATATCTCACAATTGAACATTGTTAAATAATACACAATTTAACCATGGACTCAAATGAAACACCTTTTGCTCCTAAGTGCTAATATATTACCCAAAGCATTAAAAGAAAGTTATAACTCATGTATGAGCAAACAGACAGGTTTTTTTTTGGTACACTTATGTTAGGAACAACAGTAAATAATAAGAACAATCAATGTAATCTGAAGGCAACTTATTATAGTATACATTGCCATAGTCAATGCTTGGAAACCAATTATAGAAATACCATATAAAACATAATAGAAAAATAACAAAAATGATAGTGAAGCACACATGAAAAACAGAACCATAGAGCATTTGCGGCTTTCTCCACCAGAGTACCCTTCAATACACCAGAAATATACAGTATAATTAAACATATCCAAAAGAAGGGAAAGCAAAAAACTAACCTTAGAGGCACCTTCTACGGGATCGAACAACTGTATATAAATATATACAGGGCCATTATAAATCATTGTCTGGAAAACTGTTCATTAATAGGACTAAACATAAGACATGAGGACACCCATTTAGACTGGATGAAGGGAAATTCAGCTAAAAGCATATAAAGTTTTTCTGTTTACAGTGAGAATGCTAATGCTGTGCAGTGGTGTTACTAGGCTTGGTTTCACCCGATACGGTAACTCATGGTGTCACCCCCCCCCCCCATATCACTACCTTTTTATAATTACTGTTGCTCGGAAATCAGAACTTCCATAGATAAACACACACTGAATGCAATGACACTAGTAGTGTATTACATACATTATGTATTTAATACACTAAGTAATGTAATAACACTGTCACTGATATGATCGATTAGACGAATAATACAGTATATATTAGTATTAAACATCCATTATACATTAAGGAAAGAGCACAATACAGAGAATTTTTTCATAATTTCCTCTGGGACTAGAAGAGGAGGATATATATATATATATATATATATATAACAAACCACAGGGGGGTTGCACTCAACCTAAACTTGCAACACAAGCGGGTGCATCTAAGACTTAAAATACAAAACACCAAAAAAGAGCACTCCACATTAATGATCACCTTCATCCACCATTTTCTGCAACAACAAAAAAAAAACACACATTTCAAAAAACCTGACGGAGGCAAAATTATGGGGATTCAGTTAACAAAGTATGATCATAGTTTGTGTAAGCCTGTCACAGTCGCCAATATGTATGTATATAATATATATATATATATTATAAAAGCTCCACAGCAAGAAAACTCAGTTTTGTACAGTGTGTATGAGCGTATCAAAGAGATCCACAGCAAGAAAACTCACAGTAATGTGCAGTGCGTATGAGCATATCAGAGCACCACAGCAATAGAACTCTCAAGGTAAAGGCAGTGAGTATGAATGTACACAGAATCCACAGCACTAGACGTCCAACGGTAAAGGCAGTGAGTCTGAGCATACACATTATCCACAGCAATAGCCCTTTAATGGTAAAGGCAGTGAGTCTGAGCGTACACAGGATCCACAGCAATAGATCTCTAATGGCAAAGGCAATGAGTCTCTCCTTTTTCATGCCCCCTCCCTTCATCGTGTCCATCTCCCCACCTCCATTTTCAGTCCATTTCACCCCACTATATTCAATTCACTCACCCCCCTGAGTCCTGCTTGGGAGCCACGGCTTTGCTCCTCCGCGAGGAGGCTCGTGGTGTCACCCCGGGTGCCGGACAAAATCCCTACAGCCAGGTTCCCTAATGCCAACATCCCGACGGCCAACTTCCAGACAGAACAAGTGCCGGACATCCCAACTACCCTACACAGCCAACTTCCAGACATCCATAATCCCAGCGGCTAACCCTAAAACTAACACCTTAACCCTAGGTTTAAGGGGGTTAGAGCCAGGTTTAAGGGGGGTAGGGCTAGGTTTAGGGCGTTAGGGCTAGGTTTAGGGGGTTAGGGTTAGGTCATTAGGGCTAGGTTTAGGGGGTTAGGGTTATGGCTAGGTTTAGGGGGTTAAGGATAGGTTTAGGGCGTTAGGGCTCGGTTTAGGTGATTAGGTCTAGGTTTAATGGGTTAGGGTTAGATTTAGGGGGGGTTAGGGTTAGGTTTAGGGGGTTAGGGCTAGGATTAGGGGGTTGGGGAGTAGGGTTAATGTTAGCTGCTGGGATTTTGGCCGTCAGGGAGTTGTCTGTGTAGGGAAGTTGGCCGTCAGGGAGTTGTCTGTGTAGGGAAGTTGGCCGTCGGGATTTTGGCATTAGGGAACCTGGTTGTAGGGATTTCGACCCAAACCTGTCACCCCACCCTTGGTGTCACACTGTGCGGTGCACACTCACCGCACCTGCCCTGTGACGCCACTGATGCTGTGGAATTCTCTGCCTGTGGAGGTAGTTGGGACAGAGTCTGTATAGACTTTTAAACAATGACTGGACAACTTCCTGCAAATACATACAGGGTTATTGAAAAGGTGGAATTTCCGTGCTCTTTCGGTCCCTGCACTTAAGGGAATCAAATTCCCTGACCCAGCTTTGAATTCAGCATTTACCACATGGTCCCCGAAGTGCAGGGAAAAGCTGCCAACCATATCCGAAAAACCGGCGAAAAAAAAAAATCATAGTGATCTGAAAAACCGCTGAAGAAAAAGTTGAATGCATCTGAAAAAAGCCGAACAGAGCGCCAACCAGCTACCGGAAAAAGTCGACAAGCCAACAAACGGGGTAATAAAACCCAAACATTGCAACTTTTAAAAGCTGTTCGCAAAAACTACTCTATTAAAATGCCTGAACATTACATATAAAGGTCCTATGAAAATAATAAAAAGGTATGTTACAGAAAGAATAAAAAGGCAAAAAAATATCAGAAATTTTTTTGCCACAAAAATCCAAAAAAAGTCTAAAAATAAATAGACTTCATGCTCTACATTAACCCCTTAAGGACGGGAGTAATTTTACAACTTCGGCGCTGTTTCGGAAGTAGAAGTTTGCTAAGCGCATTTTGACCATTTTTAAGTCACGTATTCTTATACCACCCAGACAAATTATATATCGTTCTTTCCGGCAGACTCGGCAGATTAATAATATATCATTATTATATGTATATGTCATGCCCTGCCAAAATGCTATAACAAAAAATGTAAAAAAATGTGAATTTTCAATAAAATTTCAATCTTCCACAGTGTGTAAAGTGTTTTTTTTTTTAAATTTTATTATCCGAGGCTCTGCGGTCATATTCTATTGGGTAGATTTGTTAAAAAAATTAGGACGGGGAACCCATTTTTTTTTTGTGGAGAAATTGCGTGATTTTAGCTAAACCCCCCAAAAAAAAAATATCATTAGTGAAGCATCATTGTTCACATTATAATTGAAATGTGAACAATAGTGCTGCATTAAAAAAAACAAAAATTTTTTTTATTATTATATTTATTATTTTTTTATTATTTAATTTATTATTTTTTTATTATTTTTATTTTTACTTTTTTTACACTTTTATTTTACTTTTACCATGGTCATGTTTGATATCATTGGAAAGGTCATGCTCTGGCCTTTCCAGCAATATCAGCCATGACCCCATAGCTGCCACCGATCAGGAGATAAAGGGGTTCTTTGAACCCCTTTATCTCCTGCAAGGGATTTCCATAGGAAATCCCTTTGCAGCAAGGGGGTTCCCGGTTAACTGACATCATCGCGCATGGCGCGATGAGTCAGTTGACCGGGGGGTGACCCAGAGGTGGGGGCTGCCATCCAAGATGGCGGCCCCCACCGGAAATAGGCCGCGATCGGGCACAAATTAGTGCCCGGTCGCGACCTGGCAACTAAGGGGTTAACCCCCCATACATCGCTGGAAAGGTCAGGCTGTGACCCTTCCAGCGATGCTGGCCACAGCCGCCGGGGACCAAGCGATCGGGAGATAGAGGGATCCGAAGGATCCCTCCCCTCCCCTCCAGGCGCTTCCCCTGCTCCGGCGGGGGGGGACGCCTGAAACTGACGTCATCGCAACGCCGGAGGAGGGATCACACTGATCTGACTCCGGGGGAGTCAGAACAGCGTGGGAAGCGACCGGAGAAGGTGAGTATCTCCCGGGGGGGCTCTAAACGCCGAGGACGTACATTTACGTCCTGCGGCGGCAAAGCCCGCCTAATGCAGGACGTAAATGTACGTCCTGCGGCGTTAAGGGGTTAAAAGAATAATCAGCTTAATAAATGTTCAATAAAAATGGGACTATTTTTACATTGAAACCTGCCTAAAGAAACCACCGAACACCAGGACATTTCAGAGATTTCTCTGCTGTTCGGTGTTCTCTGAATAGATTAACCATTGCTTCTCTATGGGGGATTTCACTGCCTTCGAAGATCAGGAGGATCAATTTTCAAAGGCAGTGATCTGAGTCAGAACCATGGACAGTCGCTGATGGAGAAACACATTATCGACCTATTTCTTTATATCAGCACCATGGATAACGACAGGCTTGTTACTATCCATGGTACTAATACTGACAAAATGTATCAAAATTCATTGCTGAACAGCACAAATACAGACAGACTGTGAGATGATAATCCAGCTGTATGTGTTCACATATACATTTAAAATAGGTTAGGAAGAACCCTAAATATTAACCCAAAAATTCCTGAAAAATGCAAAAATAATCCTAACAAATAAATAAATGCAGACATTTCTTGCTGTAAGTGAAAAAAAAAAAATGCTTTAAGATATGTTTAATAAAAACAGGAATTTTGCACTGGAACAGGTGAAAAAAGTGACTGACGATACGAAATTACAAAATCAGCAACGGAACCGAAACAGACTCGAAACGATACGAAAATACGTTGTCCGAAATTAACCTGAACCGAAATCGTGTATAGAACGAAAATTTCTTGCGATTTTACAAATTTCATGTCCATACGAAATAACAATTTTTTTTCGTATCGGGAAATATTTCGGATGGTGTGTATTTCGTTGCTGGTCCAGTTTGGAACATTGGACGAATCCGAAGCACCGAATCTGCCCGTTTCATGAGAAAAACGAATTGGTACAAAACGAAACGCACATCCCTAATAGTTTGTGCTTTTGTTTAATGCCATTTTACACTAAGGTGTATTTTATTCTTTAAGTTAGGATCAAATGATGAAAATGTTCCCCTTGGCAGCATAATCTCTCTTTGCAGGAATGCTCTGGTAATGTGGTAATTGTGGCAGAAAGTATCACATTAAGGTTATTCTGAAGGCAGTGTAGGAGGCCTGTTCTATAACATCACCAAAGATCTTTATTTGCTTTTTCATTAGATCATGTAGCTATGATTCTTGCCTCATTTTGGTTTTGTGAGTCTGCAATCAATACAAAAGCTGGTTTCTAAGCAACCAAGACAACACAGTAAATGGTGAAATGTCTTCATTTGAATATGGATGCTAATTTCCTTTCACAGGACATCTCCACCATCATATTTAATAAACAAACTCGAGCACAGGATTGTGAAACCTGTGAAACTCAATGCTGTGCTATGTTAATGAAACCCATTTTGTCTAACGGACACCTTGAGGGCTTAATAAAAAGCCTGAACTCTGCAATAAGATTTTTTTTCTCTGGCACCATATTAGAACTTATTTCTGGAACTAGTTTTAGATCGGTCAGAACATGCCTTCCATTCAGAATATTTTCTATCCTATGTTTCTTTGGCAATTCATCAGAATTCTAACAAATACATACTACAGGTATACTTTTTTGAAATCACAATTCTTACTTTTCCTGTAGCTGCTTTTTTAGCCACCTAAAGCAATTTCTCACAAGGTAGGTCTTTGTATCATCATCATAATTAAATACAAATTATTTAACATAATCTTAATAAAAATATTGATAAAAAAAATACAAATACTTTCATTGGAATATAACCTGTTATTCTCATGGCTCAAAAGGTCCTAAAAATTCAGAATTCCCAAAATTATTTCTTCCCTTAATACCCCCTCTAATACATTCTCACCCTTGTCTCTCCTGTTCACTGACCTGTCATGTCTAGCTGTCAACACGTGTCTCTGAACCCTCGTTTATGATTCTTTCGTATTCTTTTACCTCATTCTTCTTTTCCCACCTCATGCCTTGGAAGCCTGGACTTCTGTTAACTATGTAGCTGGCTTTACCAATCACTTGGTTCCTCTACGGAGTCCACACGAGATGGAACGATTAGGAATGTTGCTCCAGGCAGCACAGTGTCTTGGTCCGGCCCAGGTTGAACAATGTTCCATTGTTTTTTAAATTCACTCAAACCCCAGGCTAAACAGTAACAGGGAAAAAAATTACTGGCAACATCTCACCTGAATGTTAAAAATATATTAAAAACCCATACAGGTTTTGTCAAGGAGTAGACAGTAAGAATGAAATATAATTTGAGAGAAACCATGGAATATCCAGCAATGGATCAGGTCAGAAACCCCCTCGCCAAATACTCACTGAGTATATTAACCTAACATATGATAGAGTTTGCTTTTGTTTTCGTATTCCCATGGCGTTATGTAACAGTGCAGCTTCCCAAGTGGTGAAGTGGACACTGATTATGCACTGTAAAGGATAATAAGAAAGCTGTTTTTTGAGATAAATCTAATTTCAAATGAAATGGAGTTCTGATGTATGGATGAACCCCCCGCTAAATTTATTTTACTCTTCATTATGATTATATTGTATAGTTATTTTGCTTTTGCTTCTAAAATTTGGAGGCTCAAGGTAATGCATATCATCAATTAGGATTATTAATTTGTCCCAAGTTCAAAAAGGAGGCTCTTTAGAGCTTATGGCAATGCCTACTTCCAATATGTGGTACAAAAAGGCTTCATTGTGCTACTTTGTTAGTTGTTTTTCTTTCCGGGAAAGGGGTTTGCCTATGAATAATAAGATGATGTCAAATGTGAGTTGGAATTGTTAATTTAAAGAAGTAAAATACTCAAACTATATATTTTGTATTAAAATGAACTATTTATTGAAATAAATGTTGTACTTTTGAATAATAGTACATCAAGCACTAGAACTAGCATTGTGATATAAACTTCTTGGTGGCTAGTTATTTTAACCCTTTCGCTGCTGAGCCATTTCACGCCTGTGTGCTGAGGTCTTTTTTACCGGTTTCGCTCATCATGTTTAAACGCGTTTTGAAGCCATATTTTATTATATGACCTAGACATATTATATATCGTTCTTTCCGGTAGACTCGGCAGATTCGTAATATATCATTATTATATGTATACGTCATGACCTGTCTGTATATTATAACTAAAAATGCAATAAAATTAGAATTTTCAATAATATACAATGTGTAAAGTGATTTTTTTTCACATTTTAACATGCGAGCGTTTGCGGTTATATTTTCCAAGAGTTGGTGCTTGTTAAAAAAATTAGAAATGGGGACTCTTTACATTTTTTTGGGGGGAAAATCACACGATTTTTAACAAACGCACCCCATACAAAAATCGCTAGTGCAGCATCATTGTTCACATTATAATTGAAATGGGAACAATATTGCTGCATTAACAAAAAAAAAGCTGTTTATTATTTTTTTTATTTTTATTTTTAAATATGTTTTTATTTACATTTTTATTTTTTGCTGGTTACTTTTAAGATGGTCATGTTTGGTATCGTTGGAAAGGCCATGCTAACCCTTAGCTGCCACGGATTGGGAGACACGGGGTTCATTGGAACCCCCTATCTCCACCATTGATGGCAGCTAGGGGTTAACTCTAAAACCGATGTCATCGCACTATGCACGATGACGCCAGTCATCAGGGGGAGATCCCAGAACCTTGGCTGACATCCAAGATGTCGGCCAGCTCCGAGAGGATCGCAATCTGGCGCTTTTTGGTGCCAAATTGCGATCTGGCCCCCAAGGGGTTAAAGCCAGACACTGTTTGGAAGGGCAGGCCTTTAATCGCTGGCCCCAGGCGTTCAGGAGGGAGAGAGGTCCGAGGTCCACCTCCCTTTCAGGCACCTCCTCCGCACTCTTGGGAGGGCGCCTGAAATAGATGTCATCGCGGCGGCGCGATGACATCTATTGTCCCCGCTGGTGTTCCAGAGTGCCGGGCTGACATCCAAGATGTCAGCCCGCACCGGGGGCGCACAGCAGTCGGCCAGAATCTGGAATATTGTGTGCACGAAAGCCACGGGGAACCCACGGAACCCACGGAATCCGGCCGATTGCTGCCTCCTGTGCTAGGGCGCGCTCAGCGCATCCATAGCACAGGTGGAGCACTTGGCAGGACGCTCTGAGCGCATCCTCCACAGCCAAGTGGTTAACCTAAACTCTTATTTATTTTAGCCCAGAAAACTAAATCCTGATGAAAAACCCTATTCCTTTCACATAACTAATGTTAATTTTGATGACTAAAATATTACTGAATATAAATGCCATTTTATCCTCTTCACTACCATAATCGTGTATACACAGTGGTAGCAGACACAGCAGCCCGAGGTCATGTTAACACAATCTGGGGCTATACTGTATATTTGCAAATGAAATTAGTTTGTTGCAAAGGAATATAGTTTGCTTTTTGGCTCCTGAAGGTGCCCCCAAACGTTTAATCCTGTGGGCATAATGCCCAAGGTGCTAAAACTGTTGAAAATCTGCTAAGGAATGTTGCCCTGACATCCGGGAATTCCCCAGCTAACGCCTAGTCACTGGCTGCAGTTAGCTGCAGTGTTAACTGCAGGAACTCTATTTGACAAGTAGATGGCGACATCAGCCTGTCAATTAGTTTATTACAGTAAGAAATACAAATGGGAATATTCCCAAATATTTCTTACTGTATAATTAATTAAAAATTATATTCCAAAACTCCATCGGTTCCTGGCAGTGGATTTTTGGAAAGTCACTTGGTAGTGAATGGCATAATTAAAGGACTATGGGCCATATTACATACTTGGTGCTAACTTAACCAGAGCTGTTGTTAACTTACCAGAGCCATTATAGCTTATGGAGGTTTTAAGTTTACAACAGCTCTGGTTAAGTTAGCACCAACATTGTAATATAGCCCTATATGACTATAAAGCATATAAAGCACCCAAAAAAGCATGTAAAAATGCGATTAGATGGGCTAAACTAGAAAATGAAAAAGAGAGAGTAAAACCAACCACAAATGATTCTTAAAGTACATAAATTCTAAACCAAAAGAGTGAAAGTGATCAAAATAAGGCAGACATTTTGAATGATTATTTTTCTTCAGTAATTATCAAAGAGAAACCTAAGAAACAGGAGACATGCAAATCATTGACAAACTTACAAATAAAATGTGATTGGTTGACTCAAGAAAAGGCGTTGCAGCAACTAAACAAAGTGAATGTGAACAAATCCCCAGGGCCGGATGGCATTCACTCGCAAGTACTAAAGGAGCTACTGTATTTGTTGAAATATGTAAACCTCTGTTTTTACTGTATCAGGATACTTCATACCAGAGGATTGGAGAAAAGGCTGATGTGGTCCCTATATTCAAAAAAGGTTCAAAATGTCTGCCTGGGAATTATAGACCTGTGAGCTTAACATCTGTGGCTGGGAAAGTATTGAGGGGTTACTAAGGGATAAAATGCAGAAATTAATTGGGAGATATACAGGGTTATTCAAAGAGAATTGAAAAAGCCAACGCACGTTCAGTGACTTTTTGTTCTCTTCAATTCGGTGCGATTTGGCAATCCCATTTTGGCGACCCTGCGGTGTATTCAGCAAGCATCACAGGGTCGTCGTAGTGCAGGGAAAAGCTGCCGCAAACCCACCGAACACTCACCGCAAAACCCAACGAACTCTCACTGAAACCCGCAAAAACATCTGGATTAACCCCGCTGAAGACGCGGGAATAACCCGAGCAGGAGCCGATCACAGCGCAGAGCAGCCGCCTGAAAAACCCGACACCGCAGACGAATGGATTAAAAAAAAAAAAAAGTACGTTTGAAAAGTGAAACGCTGTTTGCAAAGAAACTACAGAACGAAAATGTCTGAAATTTACATATGAGGTCCAATGAATGATAATAAAAAGGGCTATTACAGAAAAAAGAAAAAGGGTTAAATTTTTTTTTTAAAAAAACAGAAAACTTTTTTGAAAAAAATATCCCAAAAAATGCTTAAGATCCTAAAAATTTTTTTTAAATAAAGAGACTTTTTACTGCAGAATATTCTAATAAACGGTTTATTAGATACTGAATTAAAATGGGAATATTTTTAACATTGAAGCCTATGGGATTCGCCTGAATAAACCTGTCGAATGAAGCCACCAAATGACAGGGCATTTCGGCAACTTTTCACTGCTGGTTTTTGTTCTCTGAATAGACAAAGCTATGGGGATTTCACTGCCCTCGAACAGGCACCGTATATGCAGGCAATTCACCAACATTTAGCGAATTGCCTGCTCTCTGAATATCTGAATGGCCAGGAAAGGTAACCGTACGCTGAATTTCAGCGTTCGGTTACCTTTCACCAACAATTCGGATCTCTTTGAATAACCCTGATAATGTATTAATCAAAAACCAGCATGGTCTTATGAAACACAGTCTCATGTTTCCAGCTCTGTTCCCTTTTATGAGAGCGATCTGGGCCTACTCTAACCTCTGTCTGGACCATCCCTTGCTGTAAGGATAGAGAGTCACCCAGCACGCAGTTGTAGCGCTGCTTTAAAAACTGTATTCTGGTGCTTTGAACTATTGCTGCCACGAGAGGGAGACATTGTGGAATATGCTGGACAGAGTGGACTCCATGTCCCATCACCCTTTGCATGAGGACAGGAAGTGGGTGGTACAGGAAGAGGAAAGAGATCAGCAGCCTCGTACAAGGCATGGGGAGAGCGAGCGGAGCAGTGAAAGGTGGAGGACGGACGTTGGAGCTGTCAGGGATCACAACCAGGCCGGAGTACAGACGCTGACTTACTGGTGCTGGAGATCGGGACAGTAATCGGGTTGGGACCTACCTGCGCAACGCTGAGAGGTCTGGAGGAAAAGCTGGTTCTGGCAAGACCCCATGTTAGGAGGCCACGCCGATCGATTGGGAGTGCAGGCGGCGGATTGTTTGTTCCAGTTGCAGAGATTTGGCAAGCAGGGAGCAGATTCAGTGGCACGGAGTCCCAGTACAAAGCGGAGAAGATCTTTTGGTCGAGGCATCGATTGCTAGACAGTTTCGTTCATCGGATGGGTGAGAGGCCTCCCAGGCCACAGTTCCAATACAGAAATGCACGCTGCAATATTGTTTAAATTCACAGGGCCCCAACGGTGACTAGTTGAAGATTGCTCTTTTCGTTCACTGGCCAGTCAAACACAGTACCCAGGTACCCTAAACTTTGTATATATATATATATATATATATATATATTGAGCTATTTTTCAGGACTTACACTTCAGAACTGAGGGGGTTAACCATTCTTTTTCCGCTGGGTGTTTTTCCCGCGTGACGCATCCTGTAATTTCATTCAATGCGCATTTATCTTTTAGTAAAGCATATTAAACTAGAAAATCCACAACAGTGCTGGTGTGTAATAATTCCTAGTGCAGTGAGCCTATCCCGAGGTTATTCAGGGGCTCCTTCGGGGTGAGTGCTACACGTGGGGGCTCGTCCGGGATTCCAGTCTCCGTGAATACCGCAATTAAAGGGTTAAATATGGATCCAGACACTGCTGCCAAATGGTGTGAGGAGCACAATAGCCAGATAGGGTTAAGCATAGTCATGGACATTCCTGCAGACACTTCGGCCGAAGATCTTATTCGCCGGGCCATGGCCGCGCTGACACCAGATCATCGGGGGTTAATCCTGGACATTAAAGCAAACCCAGATACTTCTCACACATATGTTCTTTTTGAGTGGAGAAAGGGTGTTCCAGTGTGTTTTCAGGGCGCGAGTGTGAAGCTGACTGATGATTGATGTGGAAGTTCAACTGATTCAGCCAAGTGCGCCACGTGGCGATCCCGCAAACGTTCCCGCGCCTAGTCCGCTGGCCAGGTTCGGGCCTGAGTTCATCGTGGCTATCAGAGACTTGCTGGCTAAATGTCAAGGAACAAACCCTCCTTACACTAATTTTGGTTATCGACGGTTGAGGAATTTTTCAGGGAGCGAGGCCAACTCTGGCGGGAGAAGAAACCTTCGAAGAATGGGTGGAACAGGCGATGCAGGCTCTGGATGAGTGGGATGTCCCTGAAGCGCAGAAGAAACAGAGAATTACAGAGAGCCTGAAGGGACCTGCATCAGAGGCTGTCAGAAACCTGAAGTTGAATAAGAAAGACTGTACTGCTTTAGACTACTTAAATATATTACAGGAAGTCTTCGGGCGAACAGAAAAGGCTGCTGAACTCCTGTACCAGTACGAACACACCTACCAGCGGAGAGGTGAGAAAATGACTGATTATATAAGGTGCCTGGACAAGATTCTGCACCAGATACTACTCAAGAAAGGGGCCGAACCTTCCCTGGTAGATAAGATCAGAATGCGACAGATATTGAGGGGTGCTCAGCCTTTAGACCCTGTGATGTTGCAACTAAAGACTCAAGAAGGCAATAAAGAGTTTAATTACCTAGAGCTGATTCAAACTGTGCGAGAAGAAGCCCTTCTGGAGGAGAAGTCTGCAAGAAGGGGAGTAAAGGTTTATGCCCAACCTGTAAGGTATAATGAGTGTTCGTCTGACGAAGATGATCCGGAGGAGACATATGAGCCGAAAATTGACCGACAAGAGCAGCTCACTGTCTATGATGAGATGCAACAGACTCTCAAAAGAGTACAAGAGACCCAAGCTGAATTGGAACAGGCCCACGCGGATCTGCGCCGGGAAATCTTGACGGTAGCAGAAATACAGATTGAAATACAGAGGTCTCTTTCAGATATGCGAACAGCAAGGGTTGCTGTGGCATCCGACAGGTGGTCTTCAAATGAGACGCAGCGAGAAAGTGCGCCCCCGTCTTCAAAGGAAAGATGTTTCAGCTGTGGAGAATTGGATCATTACCGAGCGCAGTGTACGAACCGAAGGCCTGAAGGAAAAAGAGTTGAAGAGTTCTTAAAGGCCTTAGAAGACCTGTTATCTACCTCACAGGTGGGAAACTTCAGAGAACCCCGGTGGAGAGAACAAACTGGGTACCCAACTGCTGGAGACTACTACGATTCCCAAGATCCAAATAGGAGGCAGGGAGGGTCTGAATATGTACCTGCTAGAAATAGAAGATCCTCTCCCTGGAGGTCCGGTCCTACATCACGGGAAAACAATGCACGCCCTCAATCACCGCGAATGAGGACGAGGGTTAGGTTACAGCAGACTGGGCCTATGCTTCCTACTACTACGGAGAAGTTCCCTGATAAGCTGATAGGTCATTCGCCCGTCATTCCGGTTCAAGTAGAAGGGATCTACACCAAGGCTCCTCTAGATTCAGGCACCCAAGTAACTCTGATCTACCGAGACTTCTATCAGAAATACTTGAAACATATACCCCTGAAGAAGTTGAAGGATCTTGAAATCTGGGGTATGGGGACTGAGAGGTTTCCCTATGATGGATATCTACAGGTGAAGCTGGAATTCAGTTCCGTGACCGTTGGACAACCGAGAGTATGTGACACGTTGGCCATTGTGTGTCCTCGGCCCTCTGGAGCTAATTGAAGTTCTATGATAGTGGGGACGAACACCGACTTAGTGAGACGTCTGCTAATCCCACTGGTGAAGGAAGAGAATCATGCTCCCAAAAAGGCGCACTCGATGTTACAGCTGGTCTGTCAATGGAGGGTCAAAGAACAGAGAGCCCCTGCAGAAGTGAGACGGCTGCGGAAAACAGAAGGGACAGAGAAGGTTATACAGTCCAGAGAAGTCCCTGAAATAATCTCTGCAAGAGTTTTGAAACGGACAAGTGGAAGAGTTTCCATCAGCATATGTAATGTGTCTGACTCTTCAGTAAATTTGAAGATACGGATGTCAATCGGGCGAGTGGCTTCTGTTAGGCCCCTCTCCACTACCGAACTAGGGAGGAGAGTGAATAAAGCGATTCAAGCTGAACGGTTCTACCCCAAAGATGATCCTATCTCGTTCAAGCGGAGGAAGCGGGTTCAGCCTCCAATACTCAAGCTGAAAAATTTGTTTTCCAAGAGCACTAAACACCACATTCGTCTCCAGGATGATAAGACTTGTCGAGAAAGGTCAAGACAAGACGTATTGGGAGGCCTAGTTGAACTGAACAGAACCAAAGGAGTGATTGGAGCAGAGGGACTGAGAGTCATGGCTGCGGGTGTTCCTGAGTATTGTTACCCTGCATGGATGAAGGCTCATTATGAACCACAGAATCAAAGCCCGAATGTTCAATATGGCCCCGTCAGAGACTTACCTATGATTCACCGGGACATAGCACTGAAGAAGCTGTTACCACTGTGCGAAGGCTGCCCGAAGTGTCTGCTACGCTAGCTGAGGTAGTTAGGGACATGAGACAGCTTGAGGATGTATATCTGACCCATTATATGTCTGCTACTGAGCCTGAATGTATTGATTAATGTAAATATTGCAATGTTATGTATCTGTTACACTCCCTTGGAGGGACCCAAGAGTTTAGGGGGGGGAGAGTGTAGCGCTGCTTTAAAAACTGTATTCTGGTGCTTTGAACTTTTGCTGCCACCAGCGGGAGACATTGTGGAATATGCTGGACAGAGCGGACTCCATCTCCCATCACCCTTTGCGTGAGGAGAGGAAGTGGGTGGTACAGGAAGAGGAAAGAGATCAGCAGCCTCGTGAAAGGCATGGGGAGAGCGAGCGGAGCAGTGAAAGGTAGAGGACGCACGTTGGAGCTGTCAGGGATCGCAACCAGGCCGGAGTACAGATGCTGTTTTACTGGTGCTGGAGATCGGGACAGTAATCGTGTTGGGACCTGCCTGCACAGTGCTGAGAGGTCTGGAGGAAAAGCTGGTCCCGGCAGGACCCCGCTTTAGGCTGCGCCGATCGATTGGGAGTGCAGGCGGCGGATCGTTTGTTCCAGTTGTGGAGATTTGGCAAGCAGGGAGCAGATTCAGTGGCACTGAGTCCCAGTACAAAGCGGAGAAGATCTTTTGGTCGAGGAATCGAGTGCTAGACAGTTTCGTTCATCGGATGGGTGAGAGGCCTCCCAGGCCACAGTTCCAAAACAGAAACGCACGCTGCAATATTGTTTAAATTCACAGGGCCCCAACGGTGACTTGTCGAAGATTGCTCTTTTCGTTCACTGGCCAGTCGAGCACAGTACCCGGGCACCCTAAACTTTGTGTATATATATATATATAGTGAGCTATTTTTCGGGACTTACACTTCAGAACTGATGGGGTTAACCGTTCTTTTTCCGCTGCATGTTTTTCCCGCGTGACGCATCCTGTAATTTCATTCAACGCGCATTTATCTTTTAGTAAAGCATATAAAACTAGAAAATCCACAACAGTGCTGGTGTGTAATAATTCATAGTGCGGTGAGACTATCCCGAGGTTATTCAGCGGCTCCTTCGGGGTGAGCGCTACACAGACAAAACCCAGTTAAGAGAGGATGCCTCTAATCTGAGAAGCTGGTCCTTGTAATGGCCAGGTACTAAACTAAAGAAAGTATATAAACAATACATACGAGTACAGAGCAGGAACAGGAGAGAAGTCGTAGTACAATACAAGCCAGAGGTCGGTACACGGAATAAACAAATGCCAAGAAGGGATAAACGTAGAAATCACAGTCAAGAATTCTAGCCAGAAATCATACCAGAAGATAATAAACATAGACAATCAGGAACACGCTGTAGGGTATTTATTATTACCACGACAGGGCTCAGAGCTCTGTCAATGACTTGTATTTAAAGACCTCCTAGGTCTCCGATCAGGTGCAGCAGTCAAATTACCAGAATGGTGCCCTCTCTGTTGAGGAGACCTTACCGCAGCACGCCCAGCTGGCATGACACTTTCTCTCCCTCCGCTCCAGGAATTCCCTGTAGCCAGTGTGGTCTTGGATCACCTGATCTGTTTGCTCTGGCCTGCTTATTCATAAAGCAGCCTCTCGCATTGCCCAGGGCTCCTCCCCATGAGTCACATTGTCCCCTAAGGTTCTGCCTGTGTATCTGTATCCTGAGCTAGTATTTACTTCTGTTATTTTTTTCCTTGCTTTCCAGCGTTTAGTTTATTTCTGGTTTCTTGTTTTCTTAGTCTGTCTGCCCCTCCAGTTGCCTTGTCTGTTGTTATAGTTGGATTTTTCTGATCTGTGTGTTTCTGTGTTATCTGATGTACTGTGTAGATCACTGTCCTGGTTCTCTGACTATTATAGTGTGTTATCCCTTATGCTCTTTGAACTTCTGTGTACTGACTCCTAGCTTGTCTGATATTCCTCTCTGGTTTCTGATCTTTGGCTTATGTATGACTACCCATTCTCGTTTCTAACTCTCGCTCTTGTTTATTACCACATCTCTGGATTTGTCCCTCTTGTCCTGTCACTTGGTTCTGTGTGTTACAAAGCACTGAGGTCCCCTCCCTTAGAACAGACAGCCATTCTAAGGACCGTATCCTAGATAGGGTTCCCTTTAGTGTGCTGCTGGCTACCAGTATATTGTTGTTCTCTCCCTTGACCCCTGCCCTGCCTGTTGTCCAGTTCTGTGTCTCTTGTTGTCTGGTTACCTAGCGGGCCCCACCATAGAGCAGGCCACTAGTGCCGTTGCTCGTCCTCAGGACCCTCACAAACCTCTTCTCACTACAAGTATACAGGGTAATCCAGACGTGGACCCCTTGCTCGAGGTGCCTAGAGGGGTGTCAGCTATACACTCCTGATGAGGCCTAACAAGGCCGAAACGATAGTCGTGGGTTGCAGTATTGAAGGAGAATCAGGCTGGAAGATGGTTGCCCCTATGAGCCAGGCAGCCATCTTGTTCAGAATATTGGTTCACCAAGTAAATAGAATAGATTTCATTTAGAAGAAAAGAGCTGAGCTCACGTAGAATTTAAGGAATGCGTGGTAGATTAGAAAAGCTAACAAGAAATCCAGGCAGGATCCGGCCAGCTCTTGGCATAAGGGACATAAGAAGATTTATGAATGAAGCAAGGTCAGGACGCTGGGCCAGAGAACAAAGGGAGCACAGAAACCAGACTAGGTCTCTGGCTATCTGAATAAACAAAGCCAACAGGGAGGGAGGTGCTGGCCGGAGAAAGACAGCACAAACAAATCACATACTGTCAAACTAACATGAAGTGTATCAATTTAGAGTAAAATGTGGAATGTTCTTTGTGTTTATGCTAATGATGGGAGGTATTAACCCACGTGGGGAAGAATAACGTGTCAGCGGGAGGTGGGCTAATTGGGATGTACCTAATTACGTATTTTTGAGTATAAGACCCCTTGCACGGGGTGAAAGAGGGGCTCACTCTTAGAGATTCAATCCTGTGTGAGCACTTGTGTGACGACACAATAAAGATCTTGCCTTTCCTAAAGAGACTCGTGTTTGGACAATCCTTGCTTGTGTCTGGTCCGGCGCCGTTAATGAAGTGAACCTGATTGACTCCGGTAACATTTCTTTGGGGCTCGTGGCCGGGATACGCGCCCTTGCCAAGACACAGGCAACGGCTGCTGAACACAGCGCGTCGATATTGACTGCAGGTGCACGAGAATCCCGCTGGTTGGGCGTCCGTTGAAGGTGAGCTGACATCTGCAGGCGCCAAGCAGGATTTCCTGTTCAGTGGACCTCGTCTCGTCCCAAACGGACCCCCGGCCCGGGAACTGGGACACCACGAGTCTGGGAAACAGCGAGCAGCGCCGGCGATAGGTAACGTGTCTTCTATGTTTTGTATGTCTGAAGGAGATACCGGTATCTAAGGGAAAACGTCCGACTGAGATAGACGGATAAGAGGATGCGATGGCCACCATCCTATTGGCATATCTAGCCCGCCGCTGATAGCACTGACATAGCTGAGGAGCCAGAGTGGCTAGCGGGTGTCTGGATTCGGGGGAATTGAATGCCAATCAAAGTGTAGTTCTGTTAGAGAGGAGGGAGGTAGCCACGTGGAGTTGCAGACGTCAGTTAGTGTTTGTAAACAAAGCTTCACCACGTGGGTAAACGGGAAAGGAGGAGGGATTTTTCTGTGACTGGGCTGAGAGCCTGAAGTCAGTGCCTAGTGTGTACGTCGTGTAGTGACAAGGGCTTATAGTGAAGCCAACGATAGCTGCAGAGATAGTGGTGCTGAGTGGGTAGATTATCCATAAGGCAAGTGGAATTGCAGGTGGAAGTATAGACAAGGAACGGGGTGCACATAGTCACACGCAGTCAAGAGTTAGAGTTCAAATTACGGGGTATAAGGAGCCACAAAGGAGGGAATAAACCCTTGGCTAATAGAAAGAGTTGAAGTGATATATGTTCTGTATTGTGCTGAAAGTATCTGATACGGTATGTGCTGTGAATGAACTGACTCGAGTGCTGTGAGTGAACGTGCGCCTACTCGCTCCACGAGGAAGCAAACTTGAAAGTGGACCCCGGACGTACGGTTTCGACTCAGGCGACTGCAGTCGGCTACTGAAGGGGGAAGCGCCTCAGACACGAACGGACTGTTGATTGAAGTATCAGACTGTAAATTCTAAACTGTTATTGAAATAATATATCTGTATTGCAAAAAGTACTGAGTCCAGGAGTGACAATGGGTAACGGGTCATCAAAGCCCAAGAAGGTAAAGAAGGGGGAGACGCCCCTAGAGTATATGGTGCGAAATTTCGATGCATTATATAAAACCCATGACTATGGTGTAGAATTGACAAAAGAGAAATTAAAAGTAATGTGTACAGTTGTGTGGCCGATGTTAGTCTCAGGATGGCCAGAGCAGGGGTCAATGGACCCGGAGTTGGTACAGAAGGTACACTCCCAAATTACGGAGCAGTATGGACATCCTGAACAGTATCCATATATAGATATATGGAGATATTGCATTAAGAACAAGAGTCATTTTATAATGATAGCGGGGAGAAATAAGAAGCAGGACCCCCAGAATAATGGAGAGAGAGAGAGGCCGGTGTTAGATCAACCGGAAGAGAGTGATAATCTGCCCCCGTCCTACCCATCATGTTATGGGGCAGCTAGGGAGGCTCTGAATGCCGCGATTGCGCGGGCGGAGAGGGGGAGCAGGCAGCTGCGGTTGCTCGGTCAGCTCCCTCTGCTCCGTCTCGCGCGCCTGCGGAGGAAGAGCAGGGTGCAGCGGTGGAGGGGATGGAGAGGCTCCACCAGAGAAGATTGAGATGCCCGATGGGAGCATATATAAATTAGTGCCCCACGGGAGTGGTGATGATAGAGAAGAGGAAGAAAAACAGGGTGTCACCACACGCGCAGCGAATGACATTCATAAACCCGGGATCTGTACCAACACAATCCCCACAAGAAAAGTGCTTTGCAATTGCCGCTGAGAGAGGTGCCAGCCCCCCATTAGCGGATGGGAATCCAGGGCCAATGCAATACACATACGTCCCATTCACGACAACGGATCTTTTTAATTGGAAAACACACACACCACTGTATTCCACAAATCCCGCAGCAGTGGCCAGTATGATAGAGTCAGTTATGCTCACACATAACCCCACATGGGCAGATTGTCAGCAATTAATGTTGACAATGTTCACCACAGAGGAAAGAGCCCGAATAAATAGTAGCGCGCAAAAGATTTTACTCGCCCAAGCCGTAGCAGACGCTAAGCCACATCCAGAAGCATGGGCAGAGGAACACTACCCCAGAACAGATCCTAAATGGCCGTACAATACAGCTGAAGGAGTTGCCCATCTGCAGACATACAGAACCGCTGTAATTATGGGTGTTAAAGCGGGAGGGAAAAAGCCCACAAACATGGGAAAGATAGCAGATGTGGTGCAAGAGGTTAAAGAATCCCCAAGTGCGTTTCTAGAGAGATTGCTGGATGCGTACAGGATGTATAGCCCTATTGATCCTGAAGCGACGGAGAATCAGAGGTTAATTAACTCTTCGTTTGTGGGTCAGTCACAGAGGGATATACGGAACAAAATACAGAGAATAGATGGGTTTTTGGGAAAAGGTATTAGCGAGTTAGTTGAGATCGCTAATAAGGTGTATCATAACCGGGATCTAGAGGAGATAAAGAAACAGAAGGGACATACCGGGGTGGTTGGATACATGGGGAATGGCGGAGGACGAGGTGGCCCAGACAGAGGGAGGGCAAGGGGTAGGGGGGCCGAGGAAGAGGTAGGGGAGCCCCCAGGGAACCCCTAGGACCCAATCAGTGCGCGTGGTGCCGGGGTGAAGGTCATTGGAAAAACGACTGTCCTGCATTTTTGGCTAAATTTGGGGGACAAGGTGAAGTTGGGGAGGCGGGAGGTCAAGCCTCTAACGGCCAGGTAACAGACGGAAGGTATGAGAGAAATGAAGGGAATGGAGCGGGGTTTGTGGGACTGGCGGGGACATCATTTGAGGGGCAGGATGCATATTGACGGGGACCTGGGCCCATCCCGCTCGGTAGCCACGAGCCCACGGTCACAATGAGAGTGGGAAATAAAGAAGAGGTTTTTATGGTTGATACCGGTGCCGAATATTCTGTTGTAACAAAGCAAATTGCACCTCCAATGGGAAATGAGGTTGATATTATGGGAGCAATGGGAGTGTCTGCTAAATATCCTTTTCTTGCTTCTAGAAAATGTAGTGTGGGTGGGCATAATGTTGAACATGAATTTTTGTATATGCCCGAATGTCCCATCCAGCTCCTGGGGCGGGATATCCTTTGCAAATTGCAAGCCCAAATTACTTTCCTTCCCGGGGGTCACGCTCAACTAGACCTGCCTGAGAGTGGCAGCTCTATTCGGCAGCATACTCCAGCCAGTCCGCACAATCCACAATCTGTGAAAATTGCAGTAGTTATGCCAAGGGAGGAAGAATGGCGCACGGCACCTACTCTGCCTGCCGCGCCGGACCCGCATGCACTACTCCTTGAAATTCCTGGGGTGTGGGCGGAGGAAAATCCGCCAGGACTTGCCATAAACATACCCCCGGTATATGTGGAATTAAAGCCCGGCGCAACGCCTGTGGCCCTAAGACAATATCATATCCACAAAAAGCCAAGCAGAATATACAAATACATTTACAGAGACTTAAAGATAACGGCATATTGAAATTCTGCGTGTCACCATGGAACACACCCCTATTGCCAGTACTAAAGAAGGCACACAAGAGTACCGCCCCGTCCAAGATTTACGAGCTGTCAACGAGGCCACAGTAACACTACACCCTGTGGTTCCAAATCCATACAATTTGTTGGCGTTAATTCCCGGAGATACACAATATTACACAGTGCTTGATTTAAAAGACGCTTTCTTTTGCATCCGCCTGGCTCCAGCAAGCCAGCCCCTTTTTGCATTCCAGTGGGAAGAGTCTACCACGGGGGCGCGTCATCAAATGACGTGGACGCGCCTCCCTCAAGGTTTCAAAAATTCGCCCACGATTTTCGGGTGCGCGCTCAGCCAAGATCTCCTCGCCTTCAACGCTCAGCCAGACAAAGTAGTGTTACTCCAATATGTTGATGATTTATTGCTGGCTTCTCCCACAGAAAAAGACTGTTTATCCGCCACAAAAGCTTTGCTACACCTACTAAGCCAAGCAGGTTACAGAGTTTCTAAAAAGAAAGCACAAATATGTAAACAGAGTGTAAAATACCTGGGTTTCCAATTAACAGGTACCAAACGTGCACTGGGGGCAGAAAGAAAAGAAGCGGTGTGCCGCATCCCCCAACCAAAGACCAGGAGACAAGTCCGTGAGTTCCTGGGAGCTGCAGGCTTCTGCCGCCTGTGGATCCCCAACTTCGCAGACATTGCCAAGCCGCTTCATCAAGCCACCAAGGGGGAGAACTAGACCCCTTTCATTGGGAAGAGGAGCAAACAGCAGCGTTCCTGAAATTAAAGACTCTGCTAATGGAAGCTCCTGCACTGGGCCTGCCAGATCACAGCAAGCCTTTCCAGCTGTTCGTACATGAACATAACCAAACAGCAACAGGAGTATTGGTCCAGACCTTTGGCTCATGGCTGAGGCCTGTGGCCTACCTCTCCAAGCAACTCGACCCTGTGGCCTGCGGCCTACCCCCATGCCTGAAAGCAGTGGCTGCCACCGCAATGCTGATAGCAGAAGCAGACAAGCTGACCCTTGGACAAGTTCTTCATGTCAAGGTGCCCCACGCTGTCAAGGCTCTGCTGGATGTCAAAGGAGGTTACTGGTTCAGCAACAGCCGGATGACGAAGTACCAAGCCATGATGTGTGAAAATCCACGGGTCCATTTGGACCTCATCGCTACCTTGAACCCTGCTACTTTACTGCCTGACTGTGAAGAGGATCCAGATCATGAATGCCTCCAAGTCATGGAAGAAGTGTTCAGTAGCAGGCCAGATTTGAAAGACGTACCCCTAGACAAATACGATCTACAGCTATTCACTGATGGTAGCAGTTACATGGATGATGGGAAGAAAGTCTCCGGCTATGCAGTAGTCTCAGCAGAAGAAGTTATCGAAGCAAAGCCACTGCCAGGCCATACATCTGCACAACTAGCTGAAATAACAGCTTTAACCAGAGCCCTTGAAATTTCAGAAGGCAAAAGAGTGAATATCTACACAGATTCCAAGTACGCCTTCATGACAGTCCATGCACATGGTGCACTCTACAAAGAAAGAGGCCTACTCACGTCTTCAGGACAACAAATTAAATATGCTGCAGAAATCACGGCCCTCCTGGAAGCAGTATGGAAACCAAGTGCTGTCAGCATCATGCACTGTCGAGGCCACCAAAAGGGCCGTGATGAAATTCCAAAAGGTAACAGACGCGCGGACCAGGCCGCAAAAGCAGCTGCAAAACCGCCACCGCCAACAGAAGATCAAGCTAAAGTAATGATCTGCAAACAAGAGCCTCAACCTTCAATGCCAAATTACGAGTTCTACATGAATTTGAAAAAGTTTGAACCCCACGGCGAGTTCATTGAAATAATACTGCACAAATGGCAAAATGACTTTGAACTGTTAGAACTCAATCATGATTATATCCAATGGCTTTTTCCAACTCGGACACAAGGCCGAAATTTCTACTCTACTCCCCTAAATCCGCAAGAGACACGCCTGATGATTAACACCTCAGAAGTTCAGCAAAGACTACGCAGAGCTTACAAAATGATGCTGAAATTCTTCGGCGTAAAAATAGTGGGGAGGAGGAAGACAAAGAAACAACTGAGTTGAACGAGCAGAAAATTTCGCGTCACGATTTGAAAATTTGACAAACCATCCTCACAATAATCTACGAATCACACGAATACTGCACAGTCTGGGAGAATTGGGAGCAGAAGAATACCAAGTCCCACTGGTGAGGTTCTTCCTCAAGGAGATCCTTATCAAGAACAGACTGCCAAGAATGAAGAAAAGTGCAATGGACTTTTTCATACCAGCAGTAAGAGATTCACAAGACAGACAAGATTTATTGTTTTTCGCATGGCGATACTATTTCCCAAAAGAAGATTTTATCTGGGGAGATCATGGAGAATTGGCACGATACAAACCAAAGCCAGTGGTGGCTGCACTCCTACCGGCGCCACTGAGCGAATGGACACCTGTGTACTCAGAAAAAGAAAAGAAGTGGCTGACAGAAGAACCTGGAGGTTATGGAGAAGATGGATGGTTCCAGATGGAGAATGGACGAATGGTCCTACCAGCAACACTGGCTCCTGAAATCGTGAGAGCACTTCACGCAAGTACCCATGGAGGGAGAGAAATGATGGAGCAACAGTTGGAACCACATTTCTACGTACCAGGATTGTCAGCAATCTGCAAAACAACAGCTCAGCAGTGTGTAACATGTGCCAAAAACAACCCAAGAACAGGCCCGTCTCAACCCCCAGGGAAACAGCCAATCGGGCTATCCCCAATGGCATCATTACAAATAGACTTTACAGTACTGCCACCCTGCAAAGGATACAAATATCTACTAGTGATGGTATGTACTTTAACGGGATGGGTGGAAGCCTTCCCAACAAGAACTGAAAAGACTACAGAAGTGGTAAAGAGCCTGATGAAAGAAATAATACCACGTTACGGACTTCCACTCGAGATAGGGTCGGACAATGGCCCTGCATTTATCCAGAACTGTTTGCAACAACTTGCCCGGCTACTGGGCATCACCTGGAAGCTACATACTGCCTACAGGCCCCAAAGTTCGGGAAAAGTTGAAAGAATGAACCGTACCCTAAAGACTCTGATGTCCAAACTGTGCCAAGAGACGTCATTAGGCTGGTTGGACTTGCTGCCGATAGTCCTTTTGCACATTAGGTGCAGACCAACCCCCCAATTGAAGTTAAGTCCGTACGAACTTATGTTTGGACGGCCAACTCCTCTGATTAATGGACTAAGGGGGGACCTTCGGGCATTGGGAGAAACTAAACTAAATGATCAGGTGGTAATGTTGGGTAAATCAATGCAGAAGTTAAATACGTGGTGGGGGATAATATACCGCATTTTCTGTATCCTTCACTGCATAAGTATTGTCCGGGTGACTCAGTATGGGTAAAAGAGTGGAAAAATGATCCACTGGGTCCAAAGTGGAGAGGTCCTTATCTTGTCCTGTTATCAACCCCTACAGCAGTAAAGGTTGCCGAGGTGGTTCCGTGGATACATCACTCCAGAGTAAAAGCAGCTGCCAGTCCCGAGCTAACATGGAAGGTCGTCGCCAACGAGACCAATCCGCTGAGGCTGAAGCTGACAAAGACCACAGTCTCGAGCACCTAAATGATCCCAACCCTGATGATTCAGAGGATCAACAAGTGGGTGTTTTGATGGGCACAGGCCCTGACCACCGCCAGCGGAGATGGGTGTTTTGATGGGCACAGGCCCTGACCACCTGCCAACGGGGGATAACCACAGGGTGTTTTTTAGGGGCCCGGCCCCCACCCTTGATCGTCCTGATATGTTCTTCACTTTTGAAGTTCCGGTGGGAGGGGATTGGGTTTATGTGGCTGTGAAAAGAATTGCCCAAGGAATTCTGACAATCGGGGCAGTTGTGGCGCTGATTCTATACCTTGCTAATTTGATTTATGGACTCTCACGTGGAGCATGCCCCAGTTGTACAAACACTGCGGGAAAGTGGATATTTCTCACATCTGGAATGGTACACACCCGGTGATGGAGAACCGTACCATGTGGAGACAAAAGCGAGAAGTATCCTCTGAGATATTGCCAAGAGGACATTTGCTTGTGCAATTCAAATATGACTATGCTAAGAAATCTGGGCAGGAAGCATGTTGGGTGTGCAGCAGAATGCACCCAGAGACAATCCATATCCCATTTGCTTCTGTGCCAATGAATCTGAGTATGTTTGCATCAGGGAATATTACAATACATTCTTTCCGGCCACCCAGAGAACAACCAGAAATGTATGAAGCTGGGTATCCCATAATAGGGTACATATATCCTCCAGAATGGTGTTTCCAAATAGGGCCAGATAGAGACACACATAAGAAGGAAGGGTGTTACTCAAGCAAATTTAATTGGACAGTCATACATATACACAATTGACACAGAGGGACACTCAAATTATCTATACATACAGTGCAGGAAACTCACGAGTCAACAAGAGAGAGTAATTGAAGATGAGTCTGGTGGGACGCAGAGTGTGCTGGAGACGACAAGACGAATGAGGCGAATGATGTTGGAATTAGCAAAGGGAACACTACACCTATCACCATTCATGTTAGAAGAGGGATACCAGGTGTGTTGTGGAGAGTGTGTTACACATGGGTTCCACCAACAATAACAGGAATGTGTTATTTGGCTAAACTGGTCCCAATACAGAGACTAAGGGGGAAGACACAAACACAGACACAGAACTGCACCCTAGGTACCCACTGGTGTTTGAAAGACCGAAGAGAGAGTTGTTTGCGAAAATGGATCGAATATGGACATGGCTGCCAGCATGGACTGGATGGGGAGGAGAGATGATGAGGAGATTGAACAGCTATGTCAATCTGATGGATGAGATCCTGAATAGAACCAGTATGGATATCCAGTTGCTGAATCTGGAGATGCGAGAGATACGAAAGGTGCAGATGATACATGATATGGCGCTTGAGCAGATCAGTGCAGCATTGAATGGATTGTGTGAAATGACGATGCACTATGAATGTTGCACCTTCATCAGAAACACTACACACGAAGTCCCAGATTATTACCAGGTAATTCAAGACCACCAGGAGAAGGTAGCACAGTTGCAGGGGTCAGCTAGAAGGATTGCTGCCGAAGGCTGGAATCCGCTCCGTGGGTTCGGAGCAATGGGAGAATGGTTTGGATCAATCCTGAGATTTATCTCACAGATTGGATCCATGATACTCATGGTAGTGGTGGTCTTGATCATAGGGATACTGATATACCGCATAGGGCTATGCATGTGGCCACTATGCAAGGCAGCACTGACACCCACACAAACACAGAAGATACCACTGATAATTCCGCAGGGAATGTTCCCAGCGAACGAGAAGTCCCCCCAATATTCAGGATTTCAGAATAGTGGAGTGTAATGGCTACAAGTGCCAGGAAAAAGATACTGACACTTGAGCCAAGGGGGGAATGAAGGAGAATCAGGCTGGAAGATGGTTGCCCCTATGAGCCAGGCAGCCATCTTGTTCAGAATATTGGTTCACCAAGTAAATAGAATAGATTTCATTTAGAAGAAAAGAGCTGAGCTCACGTAGAATTTAAGGAATGCGTGGTAGATTAGAAAAGCTAACAAGAAATCCAGGCAGGATCCGGCCAGCTCTTGGCATAAGGGACATAAGAAGATTTATGAATGAAGCAAGGTCAGGACGCTGGGCCAGAGAACAAAGGGAGCACAGAAACCAGACTAGGTCTCTGGCTATCTGAATAAACAAAGCCAACAGGGAGGGAGGTGCTGGCCGGAGAAAGACAGCACAAACAAATCACATACTGTCAAACTAACATGAAGTGTATCAATTTAGAGTAAAATGTGGAATGTTCTTTGTGTTTATGCTAATGATGGGAGGTATTAACCCACGTGGGGAAGAATAACGTGTCAGCGGGAGGTGGGCTAATTGGGATGTACCTAATTACGTATTTTTGAGTATAAGACCCCTTGCACGGGGTGAAAGAGAGGCTCACTCTTAGAGATTCAATCCTGTGTGAGCACTTGTGTGACGACACAATAAAGATCTTGCCTTTCCTAAAGAGACTCGTGTTTGGACAATCCTTGCTTGTGTCTGGTCCGGCGCCGTTAATGAAGTGAACCTGATTGACTCCGGTAACAGTATCTCTCGTGCAGGGATGACGTCCTTGACAATCAGTACTGGCCACCCTTTCTGGGTGAGTGCAGGCTGATTTGCATATGAAGCATTCGTCCCTGTAATGGCACAATCGAGCAAAAACCCTGTGAGACCTGAGCGGGCCCCACCATACAGCAGGCCACCAGTGTGTTTGAATATCTATGACTATCCTACGATAACTGTCAACTGTCTTTTTTCCACTTACAACTATGAGAACAATGCCCAAGGTCAAACAGCAGTCGCCAAGACCAGTAAGGTATTGGCATGCATTAAAAGGGGACTTCACTCTTGGGGTGAAAACATAATTTTGCCTTTTTATAAATCAATGGTAAGACCACACCTTGAATATGCCATTCAATTTTGGGCACCCATTTCAAGAAAGGATATTATGGCGCCAGAAAAATGCAGAGACAGGTAACTAAATTAATAAGGGGAATGGATGATTTAAGTTATGAGGAAAGGCTAACAAGATTAAACCTGTTTAGTTTAGAAAAACAGCGCCTTAGAGGGGATCTAATAACTTTATATAAATATATACAGGGCTATTATAAACCATTATCTGGAAACCTATTCATTAATAGGACTATACATAGAACACGAGGTCACCCATTTAGACTGGAAGAAAGGAAATTCAGCCTAAAGCATAGGAAGGGTTATTTTACATTGAGAATGATAATGCTGTGGAATTCTCTGCCTGTTGAGGTGGTTGGGTTAAACAGACTGGATGACTTCCTGCAAAACCAGAATATTAAGGGTTATAACATGTTATATGTGGGTAAAAGCTGCTTGATACAAGAAGAAATCTGACCGCCATTCTGGGGTCAAGAAGGAATTTTTTTCCCAGTGTGTTGCATATTGTCGAGCGCTTCAGAATGTTTTTTTTTGCCTTCTTTTGGATCAACAGCAGTGGGTGATATTGGAGGGACTTAATTCGGTGGACGCATGTCATTTTTCAGCCTATGTGACTATGTAACTATGATCAAAAATAAATAAAACTTAATCACTTTCTAACATTTTTGGTTAGTTTTTACTATTTGACGAAAATGATAATAGTTTTGTCTTAGTTTTAGTCATCATAACATAGTTATATAATTTTCATCAATGTGAAACTGTATTCGTCTTAAAGGGTTAGTCAGAATGCACTGAAATGACAGTGCTTTCTCATTCGGTACACTTCGGTACGCATCGGCAATTCCATTTTGCCGACCCTGTGGTGAATTAACCATTCACTGCAGGGTCCCTGAAATGCGCCAAACATGTACAGTGGCAAGAAAAAGTATGTGAACCCTTTGTGATTACGTGGAGTTTTGCATGAATTGGTCATAAAATGTGCTCTGATCGTCATCTAAGTCACAACAATTTGAAAAACACAGTCTGCTTAAAATAATACAACACAAACATTATATGTTTTCATGTGTTTATTGAACATAACATGTAAATATTCACAGTGCAGGGTGGGAAAAGTATGTGAACCCCTAGTCTAGTGACTTCTCCAAGAGCTAATTGGAGCCAGGAGTGAGCCAATCTTGAGTCCAATCAGTGTGATATTATTGGATGTGTTGCTGAAAGCAGGACAGCTTTCAGCAACACATCCAATAATATTGGATATGTGCCCTTTAAAAACACACACCAGTTTTGGGTTTACTGGTTTCAAGAAGCACTGCCTGATGTGAACCATGCCTCGCAGAAAAGAGCTCTCAGAATACCTACGATCAAGAATTGTTGACTTGCATGAAGCTGGAAAGGGTTACAAAAGTATCTCGAAAAGCCTTGATGTTCATGTGTCCACGGTAAGACAGACTGTCTACAAATGGAGAAAGTTCAGCACTGTTGCTACTCTCCCTAGGCGTGGTCGTCCTGTAAAGATGACTGCAAGAGCACAGCGCAGAATGCTTAATGAGGTAAAGAAGAATCCTAGAGTGTCAGCTAAAGACGTACAGAAATCTCTGGCACATGCTAACATTTTTGTTGACACATCGACAATAAGGAAAACATTAAACAAGAATGGAATACATGGGAGGACACCACGGAGGAAGCCATTGCTGTCCAAAAAGAATATTGCAGCACGTTTGAAGTTTGCAAAAGAGCACCTGGATGTTCCACAGCACTACTGGCAAAATATTCTGTGGACAGATAAAACCAAAATAGTGTTGTGTGTTTTTTCCAAACAACTCAATGTGTGGAGAAAAAAAGACACAGCACACCAATATCAAAACCTCATCCCCACTGTAAAACATGGCGGAGGGAGCATCATGGTTTGGGGCTGCTTTGCTGCCTCAGGGCCTGGACGGATTGTTGTCATTGATGGAGAAATTAATTCCAGAGTTTATCAAGACATTTTGCAAGAAAACGTAACACCATCTGTCCGCCAACTGAAGCTCCGCAGAGGTAGGGTGATGCAACAGGACCATGACCCAAAGCATACAAGGAATTCAACAAAAGAATGGCTTCAACAAAACAAAATACGCCTTCTGGAGTGGCGCAGTCAGAGTCCTGACCTCAACCCGATTGAAATGCTGTGGCATGACCTTAAGAGAGCGATTCACATCAGACATCCCAAGAATATTGCTACACTGAAACAGTTTTGTGAAGAGGAGTGGTCCAAAATTACTCCAGATCGTTGTGCAGGTCTGATCTGCAACTACAGGAAACATTTGGTTGAGGTTATTGCTGCCAAAGGAGGGTCAACCAGTTATTAAGTCCAAAGGTTCACATACTTTTTCCACCCTGCACTGTGAATGTTTACATGTTCTGTTCAATAAAAACATGAAAACATGTTTGTGTTGTATTATTTTAAGCAGACTGTGTTTTTCAAATTGTTGTGACTTAGATGAAGATCAGAGCATATTTTCTGACCAAAGGGTTCACATACTTTTTCTTGCCACTGTAGCTGCTGAAGATAGCCGAACAGACTGTCGAACGCCGCAGGAGATCGGCGAATGCTGCCAAACTGATGCCGAACTGATGAAATGCCATGATATTGCACCGTACAGTGAAATTCACTGTTCGGTGCAATTTGGTGGCAAGTCTGTGCTTATTGAAAAAACCCTTAAGTATTTGCGAAAAATGCTAGTCGATTAATTTAACACTGCACATACCAAGAGTTTATTGAAACATCAAAATTGTGCTAGGAGTTAGAAGGGATCAGGGATGGACATTGCATAAGTGTAACACTTATGTGGTATCTAGAATGAAGGTAAATATAGTGCAATATATTATTAATGCAAAAAGACCTAGCTTGGGTCTGTCTGATTCTTTCTATATTCGTCAGATCTTCAAGTCGAAATACATGATAGAATTTCTTGTTTGACCTCAAGGATAGCAACAAAGTTACTTTCATGGTTGTTACACAAGTTCCAACATTAGATATATTTTTGATTTTCATGGTGTTTGATTTTGTGGAATCATTAGGTAGGTAAATCTAGAATATACAGTATGATATGAGAAATCTATATGGCAGCTGAAAATTTATAGAAAAGCTTCAGGGACAATGAATAAGTGTCAGTTTAAACAGAGTAATCAAAAGATCATCAGTATTCCATTATGTAATATTGTCTACACTATATACAATGTGTTCTTGATAAATCTAATTTTATATATTGACTAATTCATGCAGCATTACCTGCCAGGGGCTTATAATATGAAGATTCAATTAAATCAATCTATCATATTAAGACTATTTTATGAAGTACGTACTTGCTCAGTAAATCTTCTTTGCCATCATACATTACAATTAACTTCTGTGATTGTAAAATTTTATATATATATATATATATAATTTTACAGTCAAAATCCTTGAGTCTCATCTGTCTGTAATGGGTAGATTTTTACAAAACAAGACTATGAGCAAAATGACTTCCAATGTGATAAATAAATTGTCGTACAGGAGATGCACAAAATTCAGTTTTGAGGACTATAGGAATAGGATTTTAAGAGTGGGATGTGCGCCACACATCTTGGACTTGGAGTGCATGAACCTGGAGGTATATTTGGGAGGTGCAGGCCTGATGTTCTATATTATTTCCTTGCCTTCTATTGTGTGCATGTAATCTGAGTTATACATGAATAATATTATTGTCTATCGTTATGGTCCATGTGTATCTGCTGATAGGATTAGCCTTCCAACATGCCCTCTCTCAGGTATGTGCTAATATCTGCTGTATATTTGAGTAGTTTGCTAATCTTCTTTGTTGGGTAAACACTGCCCCATTATCTGAAGTCTTTAGACTGTAATCTGTTTGCCAACCACAATTTCCATTGTCCTGCCTCGTTTAGGAATGTTACACATTGGTTATTCCATTATTTGCCCTAGTCTAATTATGGCTCACACTCTGAGAAGCCGAAGGAACAGCAACTTCAGAAACTCTCACAACATTTCTAGGGGAAGTTTTGTGTATGTAAACGACCCAGGTTTGACCACATAAATATCTGTGCAATCCAAGAATATTTAATATGTTTTTGAATTCAAAATCAAAAAAATTTAGTGCTTAAAACTTTATTGTTTTAATAAAGGAATGGCGCTTTTCTTTAGGAAAAACGAAATTCCCAGGGAAACGAAAATCTCACTTTTGACACTCTATACGACTGCAAAGAAACAGTAAAGAAATTATATTCTCACTGTAAAAAAAAATCAACAAACTTTACTGCAACATCACAACAGACAGGGAGAAAATATTATTTAACCCCTTCACTACCAAGTAATTTAAAAAAAAATCCTCTCTAAGGAACCAGTGTTTTTTGGTAAATCATTTTTAATTAATTATACAGTGTGAAAGGAGGCAGGGCATAATCATAAATGGGACATATGTGAGACCAGACCTGTTTGACTACATCCTTCCTTTCTGCTAAAACCCCAGGAACATGGTGTGTACTACAGCTGGGCATGTTGGGAGTTGTGTTCTGGGTCCGTTGGGTTGGGATAATGGAGAGAAGGGTGGACCATTATCCTAGCGACCTGGGTTACTGGTCAGATCCGCTTGTATCACAAGTGTGTACCATCAAGCAGCTTGATGAGCCTTAAAAAGGGGAAGCTGATATGGGTGAGTGAGGGAGTGCCCAGCTAAGGGAGAGAGCTGGAGGAAATCTAAACGTTCTTGTGAAAGATTGCTGTGTTCCACTCCTGTCTGGTGAGAGAATAAAATCTGACAAAAAGAACTTGCAGTGTTGCTGTGTTTGTGCCCTAGAGGATGTGGCTAAAGGAGGAGCCCTGTCATTTCGTACAGCAGCAACCTATTTGAAGGGAAGATGTTGCCAAATAGAGTTCCTGCAGTTAGAACTGCAGCTCTTGGCTCCGTTCCTTGTCAGCTTGTGAAGGTTTGATAAGGACATTCTTCATCTGATTTTAACTAGTTTTAGTACCATGGGCATCATGTCTGCAGGGCTAAAACTTAGGGGGCACCTTCTGGGGTCCAAAAGCAAAGGAAATTTGTTTGCGACAAACAAATTTAATTTGCAATCATATAGCGCAACTCCAGATTGTGTTAACATGATCTTCAATTGATGTGTCTGCTATTACCGATCATGTATACACAATCACAGTAGTGAAGAGGTCAAGGAACGTGGTTAGGGTTCTCATTACTGTACAGGGATAAGTTTCAGGTTACAGTAATAGCAGATTTAAGATATGAAGGCAATGTGACTGCATAAATATATATACTTTTTGCGTTTCATTACTAGTTATTAAAAGTTGCATTGCTAATAATTCGATTATTATATCTAGGGATGGGCTGCCGGTTTGAATTGGTTCGAAGTCCGATTCGAACATCGGCCGTTCGAAAGTTTGCGAACTTCGAACTTTTTGGGATGTTCGCGAAAAGTTTGAGAAAAAAAAGTTTTCAAAACAAATTCCAAAAAATGCTTAAAGGATCCTAAAAAAAAAATCTAAAAATAAAGAGACTCTTTACTGCAGAATATAATAATAATAAACGGTTTATTAGATATTGAATTTGAAACGGGAATATTTTTAACATTGAAGCCTATGGGATTCATAAACATTTCCACTCCTTGTTGGTCAAACATTCTCCACTCCTTGTAGGTCAAACATTTCCCACTCCTTGTTCGTCAAACATTTCCCATGGCTTCAAATCGCATTTAAACATGAGCAAAAGCGATAAAAATTAGCTCAGCACACAGCGGTGAAATGGCTCAGCACTCAGCAGCAAAGGGTTAAAAAAATAAATAAATCTTTTCTTCATTGTTTCCTGTACCCCAGGGCAGTACCCAGACCCCCATACACCTTTTATGGCCAATATCTTGCATATATGCCCTCTTGGAGGGGACCTTAATTTTCGAACGTTCGAGCCCCATTGACTTGCATGGTGTTCGAATTGTGTTCGAGTTCGCGGTCTAACTTTTTCAGGTGTTCGAGTTCGAATGCGAACCGAACACAGGGGTGTTCAGCCCATCACCAATTCTAACTACAAATACCCATAAGCAGGTTCCTTGACCACTTTTATATATCTGCATTACATTTATTGTAGCCATTTCTGCTTGTATGCCAATAATTTAAACCCATTGTGAAAACAGTGCAAACTATAAGGGACACCATCTAGAATCTAGAACTTTTCATCTCAACGAGAATTCTGTAAAGAATGAACAAATCAGTAAAAACTGAAGCCTGCACAAATTTTAAATATTTTCACATTTTAATTATTATTGTGCAAAATATTTTTGTGCTATGTTTCAAGTAAATATTATGTGAACTCTTTATTTTCAGCATAAGTGCTTGGTAGAGAAGGAGATATTTTTTCTTTTAACCTAGTTCCACATTCTGTATAAGAAAAAGTAGCTTGCAAGATTTTCAATGGATTTTCCTCACACACTAATGCTTTGTATTTGTGCTGTAAATCTAAGAAAGGATCAATACTCCAATACTTGTTGAAGCAAACTAATTTTTTACGTCCATTTTGTGGAATAATGTTCTGAAAATCAAGTTACATTTTAGTTCAGATGAACTCTTTAGAGTCTTGTTATATATTACCTGTCTGTACTGATTACCCTTCTATTCACGTACAGTTTTTTTGTATTCTATAGGGCTATTTCTCACATACCAGGATTACAAATCCTTTGCAACTGAAGGAAAATTGGTTTGTGATCTTGAATAGTCACATAAATAGCGATAATGGGACAAAATGATGATTCACGCATAAAGTGCCAGTATAAAATGTGCCATTTTAAACTAACCAATGAAACCCAAATAAATAAAAAATTCAAACTATAAATATTCATTCCAAAGCACTTTTTATATTCCAAGAAGCTTGTCTTGAAATACAAAAAGTGCTTTGGAATGACCAATATTTATATTGCACAAGAGAGTAGCAGGGTTATCCAAAGCGATCCGAATTGCTGGAGAAAGGTAACCTTTCTTGGCCATTCGGCTATCCAGAGAGCAGGTAATTCGCCAAATCCTGACGAATTGCCTGCACATACGGTGCCTGTTCGGTGCCTGTTTGAGGGCAGTGAATCTCCATAAAAAGGCACTGCTTCGGGTATTCAGAGAACAAAAACCAGCAGTGAAAAGGTTCCCGAAATGCCCTGCCTTTCGGTGGTTTCATGCGGCAGATTTATTCAGGCGAATTCCATAGGCTTCATTTTTAAAAATATTCCCGTTTTAATTCAATATCTAATAAACCATTCGTTATAGAATTCTGCAATAAAGAGTCTCTTTATTCATAGATTTTTTAGGATATTTTAAGCATTTTTCTGGATTATTTTTTTTTAAGTTTACTTATTTTTTCTGTAACAGCCCTTTTTATTATCATTGCTTGGACCTCATATGTAAATTTCAGACATTGTCACTCAGTAGTTTCTTTGCAAACAGCGTTTCACTTTTCAAACATTCAAGCAAACTGTTTTGCTAATTTATTCACTGCCTTAGTCTGCGGTGTCTGGCGGCTTCGCTGCGTGTGATAGGCTCCTGCTCGGGTTTTTCTGCCGTTTTCGGCGGGTTAATACAGATGTTCTTGCCGGTTCTCGGCGTGCATTCTCTGGGTTTTGCGGTGAGTTTTTGGCAGGTTTGCTGCGGCCTTTCCCTGCAATTCAGAGACCCTGTGGTGCTTGCTGAATACACCGCAGTGTCGCCGAAATGGGATCGGCAAAACTAACAGAATTGAAGTGAACGAAAAGTCACCGAACGTGCGGTGACTTTTCGGTTCTCTTTGAATTACCCTGTAGATATATATATATATATAACATTATGTTCTTAAAAAGCAAAATCAAGGGAGAATAAATATACTTTCCTAAGAGCAGCACAGCTGTAAATAAATTAAATCCATGGGTTTGCGACTACTTGTAGTTTTTAAACTTTAGCTAAATCAGATTATTTTTTTCCCTAGTTTACATTAATTTCCAACCTTCATCAAGCTGTTCCTATATTAAAGAATAGCCCACATACTCGCCTAACCAAAACACACAAGGATCTATACACAAAGAACCAGAATTGCGTGCAATTTTGGTGCTTTGCGTTTCGCCCATTTCTTCTCACTTTGGCGTATCCATTTTGCAGAAAATATGGTGAATTCCCTATTTAGCGAATGGTCACTGTATTTTGCCGAAATTGGAGTCACCACAGCAGTTATCGGACATTAGTGAAAACTGCTGAATTGCTTTGAATTGGCAACGGTGAATTCCACTGAACTGGGGGGGAAAAAAATAGTAACAGGGTTATTCAAAAAGAATCGAAACGTCATTGTACGTTCGCTGACTTTTCTTTCCCTGTACTTCGGGGCTATTCAGCGATCCTATTTCACCGACCCTGCGGTGTATTTAGCAAGCACCGCAGGGCCCCCGTAGTGCAGGGAAAACGCGCTGCAAGGAAGGGAAGAAGAGCTGCACCTGTGGCGCCACTTAGTGGTTCTTTGTGAGAGAGACTGGTGACACAGACGTAATCTGTATGTGAATTTAAAAATAAGCAGCAAAAGCACAGATGTAGTGGTATAACTGATAACCAAAACGTTATATAAATGTGCTATGAAGTGTGGTCGTGCTCAAAGGCAGTGGATAATAAAACACTTTAATGTGTACAATAAAAACAGGAATGAAAGAAAACACAGACTTGCAAAACCTGTCAGAAAATATGAAACAATAAAGTGAAGCATCACATCCTTGCAAAACAGCAAGATAATTAAATAAATGAGTGTGCAAACCTGTTGCACGCAGTTCTAAAATGTGGAAAAGCGCAAACTCGCTGTTGCGCTTCTTATATTTTGTTAACATATTTAAAAGTTTATTTTGGAAATGTACCTCTATAATAGGAGTTATTTTGAAATTGGTGTTTAGAAATAAATTCTACAACAAAATAACGAAATGTGGGTGGGGCTTAATGTGGGCGTGGTTTGTGGGTGGGTGTAGCACAAGGGGCCCCATGATTTCCAATTGTCCGGGGGCCCCATGAGCTGTCAGTCCGACCCTGCAATGAATGATAATAAAAAGGGCAGTTACAGTAAAAAGACGATTAAAAAAAGGAAAACTGTTTTGCCAAAGAAACCTCACAAAAATGCCTGCCAGATCCTAAAAAAAATCTATAGACTTTTTACTGCAGAATATAATATTAAACGGTTTATTAGTAGATACTGAATTAAAATGGGAATATTTTTTAACATTGAAGCCTATGGGAATTGCCTGAATAAATCTGTCGAATGAAACCACCGTACAGCAGGGCAATTCGGCAACGTTTCCCTGCAGTTTGGTGTTCTCTGAATAGACAAAGCATTGCTTCTCTATGGGGATTTCACTGCCCTTGAACAGGCACCGAACAGACACCGTATGTGCAGGCAATTCGCCAACATTTGGTGAACTGCCTGCTCTCTGAATAGCCGATTGGCCAGGAAAGGTAACCGTACGCTGAATTTCAGTGTTCGGTTACCTTTCGGCCACAATTCGGATCTCTTTGAATAACCCCTCTTGTCTCCTATTATTCTAATGAGATTCAATCAATAAAAAAGGTGTCTAATAAAAACGTCCTTTAAAAAAAATAACAAAAAGGTCTGTTACAAATAAAAGTCTTTAAAAAAATAAAAACCAAAAATGTCATCTTAAAATTACCAAAAGGTCTCTTAAAAAATGTAAATATATTACTTTGTTTTACATTGAAACTTATTGGATTCACCTGTTCAAAGCTGTTGAATTGAAACGCCAAAAACCAGGGCATGTCGCTGGAATTTCAGTGCAATTTGGCTTTAGGTGAATAGAAGACAATTTACAGGGTTATTCATAGAGAGGTGAAAACAAGGAGAATGACTGGAGAAGTGAAAATTCTAGGTCAAAATAGCCAAACCAGAAAGATTCTCCCATTTATCTCACTCTCCAAATCGGCTATTTTGACCTAGAATTTTCACTTCTCCAGCCAATTCTCCTGGTTTTCACCTCTCTCTGAATAACCCTAATTGTCTTCTATGGGACAATTTTGTTGCTGCCGAATTGCACAGTATATCGTTGTCAATTCACTTGTATTTGAGAATTTGACAGCATAGTGAATAGACAAATTGACCCAAATTTGCAGATACAATGAAATTCACCATGTGGTGCAATACGGGGCAAATTCGGAGATTAGTGAATAACCCCTTTACGCTTATCTTCCCAGCTAGGCCCATGCACTGTCAATGTCCTGGCAGACGTGAATAGGGTATGAGCCCGATATACGGTGACAAGCTGTCAAGAATCAGGAGTGGTAGAGGAGGAGATGAGCCCAGGATGCAGTGATAAAGAGACACACAGACAGGTTCCACGGTACAAGGGGGGTTTATTGGTGCTGGATACACTTGGCAATGAAGGCACAGGATACACTTGGCAGTGCAGATACTTGGCAATGTAGACACAGGATACACTTGGCAATGTAGACACTTGACAATGTAGAGACACAGGATACACTTGGCAATGTAGACACTTGGCAATGTAGAGACACAGGATACACTTGGCAATGTAGACACTTGGCAATGTAGAGACACAGGATACACTTGGCACTGGAGACACAGGATACACTTGGCACTGGAGACACAGGATACACTTGGCACTGGAGACACAGGATACACTTGGCACTGGATACAATGTAAGTCTGCTAGCTGGATACACAGGATCTTGAAAGGGACACAGCTTGGCAGTGGAAGGCAATGTTAATGCAGCAGCAATGCATCATGGGAGATTGTCCCTTAAATAGGGAAGCACAGGGAGGCAATCGAGACACCTGTGGCTGCTGCAGTGGCTGACTGAGGTACTGCAGGCAAATAGGCAAAGGGCTGTCAGGTTGGAATAATCACCTTAGGAGGCTTCTTGCCACGGCGGCGACGTGTAACCTGACACAAACAAGCCGAGCCACGTAACTGAAGTAAAAAGGGGGTTTATTGTAAGAGTACAGCAAAATGGACAGGACAGGAATGGAGATGACTGAGGAGGCAATGCAGGGAGGAACCAGACACAGGGGGACACTGAGGGAAAACACAGCAGGAGACTTACATACAACATGAGACAGGAAACAGAGGGCACTGGAGGTTTGGAAGCAGAGGGCATGGGATGCTTGGTAGCAGCAGGCACGGGATGCGTGGCAGCAGCGGGTACTGGATGCTTGGCAGCAGCAGGCACGGGAGGCTTGGTAGCAGCAGGCAGTATACGTAGTCATAAAGTCCATGAAATAGGTCATGGCAGGCGGCTGGCAAACATAGTTAATGGTGAAGGGTAGGAACCCCAAATCACATATGCTGTAAAAGTCTAGAGCCGTCTGATTTATGGCTCAGAAATGATTGAGTAGGTTTCCTCTTATGTACTAGATGTGTACACCTGGAAAGTAGACATACTGCACAATATATGTCTTTGTTTTCATGTTCCCATTACAGGACACAAAAGAAAAAAGAGAAATAAGAAATTTTCTGTTGTGGACTCCCTCACTCAGTGCACGAGGACTACTTTTATTATTTTTCTATACGGTCACCTTATTGACTATCTCTGGCACAGACTATCTTATAGCCATTGTTTGACACTGCCACTTTTTATGTGTTTGATGTTCTTAAATTGCCTCTAGGAGGACCATTGTTTTATTCTCACCACCGTGTATTATTATCAGATACATTGATTCTGTCACTACTTTATTATTGGAAAATTTACAGCCCTCATTTGCTGATTTTACTGGATTACTGCACTGTTGGATGCGCTTTATGGATTCTTTTTCTGCATAAGGTCGTGGCAGGCAGCTGGCAAATGTAGTTATTTCATTTTTTATTGGATATTTCAGAATAGGAAACAGATTACTACTAATAAAATTAAAGTCTGCTTACTTATTTATATTTTTTAGGATTATTTTGGCATTTTTCGGGAATTTTTGGGTTAATCCTTAGGTTTCCTAACTAATTTTTTAAAAAACTAGTCTTTTTTCCACCATAGCTTTTAGTGTTAAATCCCTGTTTTTATTAAATGTATCATAAAGCATTTATTTTTTTCACTTACAGCAAGAAGTGTCTGCATTTATTTATACGTTAGTATTATTTTGCAATTTTTCAGAAATTTTTGGGTTAATCTTTAGCCTTTTTTCCACCATAGCTTTCAATGTTAAAAAAATCCCTGTTTTTATTAAATATTTCTCTTAAACCGTTTAATATTTTCAATTGCAGCAAATAGCCTTTCTTTTAATTTATTTGCTAGGATTATTTTTGCATTTTGTTGTGAATTTTTGGGTGAAAGTTTAGGTTTCCTAACTAATTTTAAATGTAATAATGAGGTCTATTTTTCTTTGCTGAACGCATGCAGCTGGATCATTTTCTTACAGTCTGGGTGCTTTCAGCAAGATACATTACATTACATTGTGTCAGACCTTGGACAGTTCCACTTGAGAAATAGATTGATAACATGTTACACCTTTCAGACCTGGGACAGTACCTGAAAGTGGAACATCTTATCAATCTATTTCAGTTCCACTTGTGAAATAGAGTCATAACAAGTTCCACTTTCAGGTACTGTCCAATGCCTGAAAGGTGGAACATGTTCTCAATCTATTTCACAAGTAGAACTGTCCAAGGTCTGACACAATTTAATGTATTGTATCTGTGCTTTCAGCAAGATACATTAATTAATAATTATAAAGTGACCTGTATGTAATACATATTATATAGGGGCACAGCATCTGCATTAATTATAAAGAGACCTGTAATACACATTATATAGGGGCACAGCGCTGCGGAATATGCTGGCGCTTTATAAATAAAGAATAATAAAGAATAATAAAAATTAATTATAAAGTGACCAGTAATATACATTATATAGGGGCACAGACAGCATCTGAATTAATTAAAAAGTGACCTGTTCCGTTTTTGTTTTTTTTCGTTTCAGTTCATTTCGTTACGAAATTGATTTTGTTTTTGATAATTTTGTTCAGTTTTTTCAGCATTTCGTATCATTTGCATTTCATTTTATTTCGTTTAGTTCCCATAACGAAATAATTTTGTTTATGTTGAAACTTTGATTTGGGAGTTTGTAATTTCGGGCAGCTGATATTTCTTTTCGGAAATGCTTCCGAAAGAACGAAAATGGTCAATTTCATACAAAATTCAATTCAGAACGAAATGAATTGCACATCCCTACAATTTACACTCATAATGCACACATACTGTAGAATGAGCAAAGATGTACAATGAGCTTCCAACTAGAAAAGGAAGAGGTAACGTGAATGTGTAAAGTAATAAACACAGGGGGTTATTCATATGGGCTGTTGTTTGCCGATGTTGCCAACAGTGGTGAAAATCACTTTTTTAACAGAAACAACCAAACTACAGAGGTTGTTTTGGTTTTTCGTTTGTCAAAGAAATTTTCTTTTGTCGCTGTTGCAACAACTGCGATTTTTCCTGTTGCTTGCAACTTAAATTTTTAAATAACTGCCATATTTATAATGCATGCATATGTGACTTCCAGCTCAATTAATAGAAAAGTAAGCAGGGCAGCATGGCATAAACTAAAATTTTTCATATGCTCCTAAGTTTAAGGGTGCTAAAAGTGTTTGCTAGCTAACCATCCTGCCACACATCAAAAATATCAGTACATAACACTTTCAATGATGGGTTCCTTGTACTGTAATGAAATGCCAAAGTAAAATAAATGGACCAGATATACTGTAACTTTTACACCTTAGCACATTCTTAGTTTATGCTGATAAATTTTACTCCGATAAAGAATGTAAATCTTGTTTCAACAGTTATTATTTAATGCCTACTCTTATTGCACGTACAGTAATATTTATGACAAGTGATGAGTCAGTTTATTTGCTTTCTCAGATCATATTTCTTGCATACTGTCTCATAACAAGAAATAGAGCAAAAACGATTTTTATTTCCATCTTATTGAAGCACTCTTGCTTCTTAGCTACTGCTAAACCAATATACCATTTTAAAGGGATGCTACCACTTACGTAAACTGCAACTAGATTACTTGTGCATTACAAATAAAACCTCATTATAAAACATATGCTGCTGTTTTTTTATTTTTTTTAAGTGATTGCATGTAAACATGAGAAATAAAATTAAAGTTTCTATCTCCTGTTTCCATTTTGCAGGTTTTTGCCATGATGCAATATTTACCAAAATCTGTGTGAAAGCTTTAAGTCTGTAGTTTATTTAATCTGCAGTACCAGTTAATGAGGTGGAGGAGGGAATGTTTAGATAAGGTGGGTCTATTGTCCTGCCTCTGATACCTGAGATGAGAGATGACAGCTGAATGAGAGAAGACAGGGAGCATAAAATACTTCTAAACTACCCCTGGTGATGTCCTTTGAATACATCCCACACAATACAATGATTTGAGTAGGTGATCGACCCATTCACTCTATTCTATGGAGCAGTGGCGTAACTAGAAACCTGAGGGCCCCGGTGCAAGAATCCATGAAGGGCCCCCCCAACCCCACCCAAAAAAGATCCATATTTTTACCTTTTTTTTTTCCTGCAATATAAAAAAGATAGTATTGCCCCCAGCTCACATGGACATATATATATTGCCCCCAGCTCACATGGACATATATATTGCCCCCAGACCACACATGGATATATTGCCCCAGCTCACACATGGATATTTTTGCCCCCAGCTCATGGATATACTGCCCCAACACATGGATACTGCCCCAGCACATGAATATACTGCCCCAGCACATGAATATACTGCCCCAGCACATGAATATACTGCCCCAGCACATGGATTTACTGCCCCAGCACATGGATTTACTGCCCCAGCTCATGGATATACTGCCCCAGCTCATGGATATACTACCCCAGCTCTGCCCCAGCTCATGGATATACTGCCCCAGCTCTGCCCCAGCTCATGGATATACTGCCCCAGCTCTGCCCCAGCTCATGGATATACTGCCCCAGCTCATGGATATACTGCCCCAGCTCATGGATATACTACCCCAGCTCTGCCCCAGCTCATGGATATACTGCCCCAGCTCTGCCCCAGCTCATGGATATACTGGTACTGCCCCAGCTCTGCCCCAGCTCATGGATATACTGCCCCAGCTCTGCCCCAGCTCATGGATATACTGCCCCAGCTCTGCCCCAGCTCATGGATATACTGCCCCAGCTCTGCCCCAGCTCATGGATATACTGCCCCAGCTCTGCCCCAGCTCATGGATATACTGCCCCAGCTCTGCCCCAGCTCATGGATATACTGCCCCAGCTCTGCCCCAGCTCATGGATATACAGCCCCAGCTCTGCCCCAGCTCATGGATATACTCACCTCCTCTGCTGCCGCCGTTGTTCCTCTGAGGTGAGCGGCCGCTGAAAGCATGCAGCCTGGCCGCTCACCGGAAACCACCTGACCAGCACAGCCGAGTTCTCGCGAGATCTCGTGCGCTGGTCAGCTAGTTCCCATCCCACGCGAGCGGCCAAGCTGCAAGCCAGCGGGCCACTCGCAGGGAGGGGAACAGCCAGCGGCGCTGCTCCCAGATTCCGGCGCTTTTTGCCGGAATCTGGCGGCGGCGCTGGGCCCCCCTCCAGTGGCGGAATGCCAGGGCCCGGTCGCAACCGCGACTGCTGCGACCCTGGTACTTCCACCACTGCTATGGAGATTGTCAGACAGTGAGAAGAAAGTGACATAAAGATGCGGTGGGGAGGCGGTTTACCACACAAAAGCTCACATAAACTAAAATATTTTCTGAACTAAACATGTAAGAGAAAAACAAAGCAGATGTAAGATATCATCAGCATAAAATAAACAAAATAAGAACGTTTCATTTTTTGGTGGTAGTGTCCCTTTAACTAGTGTTTTTTATACAATATTGCTAGGAATTAAGACTCAACAGATCACTCTGCTTTTCTATCTAGTTTCGGATCAATAATAATAAAAATAATACATACACCCAGTAACACAAATCAGTATTTCGTGTACAGAACCAGAAAAGGGTTTGTGCTATTTGAGTTGCACTGATAATTCTTCATTGTGAACACAGGTCTAGTGTATATCGTTTAGTCAATGATGTCATAAATTTACATACATTTTAAATCTAAACCCACACAATAGTAAGCAAAAAATAATCTGTATAGGTAAGAGTGAATCTGTATAGCAAGACTGAATGGGAAACCTCTTCTTAATATTATCACAGTTTAAATCTTATCACTTAGATGTTCATAAGAAATAAGAATTTAACAGTTATTCCCCAAAAGGGAGCTGTACTCACAAAAGAAATGGTTATATAAAGTTCAATAAGAAAAGTGTGCTCTTGGGGTCTGTGAGGCAAACTACCAACGATACCATCATAAATCAAAACAGCACCACATACTCCAGGAAAATAGTGACATTTTTTGAGGACACACAACGTTTCAGTCACTTGGACCCAGGGTTCAAGTCCTGGGAAAAAAAGTGAGGGAACTCACCCAAGAATTCCACAACCCCTATTACCTGAAAATATATATATAATCACGAGTATAGCAGTATGGACTGATACCTTTTTTATTCGACTAGCGTTCCATGTAAAAGACAAGCTTTCGAGAGTGTAATGCTCTTCTTTAAGTCTGGAAGCTTACTGATCAGTGAAAGGTATCACTACGTACTGCTATACTCGTGATTTTGTCAACTGGACTAACACAGCCTATTGAATTTATATATATACCTAGGCACAGATCCCCCAGTATTAAATATATATCCAGACATCAGACACCCCAGAATTATATACCCAGGCACAGATACCCCCCAGTATTATATATATATCCAGGCACATGACCCCCAGTATTATATACACAGGCACAGGACTCCCAGAATAATATACCAGGCACTGGACCCCCAATATACACAGGACCCCCAATATACACCGGCACTGGACCATCAGAATTATATACCCAAACACTCGACACCCCCCAAGAATAATTTGCACAGGCACTGGACCCCAATATACACAGGACCCCCAATATACACAAGCACTGGACCCCAATATACACAGGCACTGAAACCCCGGATTGTATATATATCCAGCCAGCAGCACACTCATTCAGACCTTTAGAAAATGGAGTCACTGAAACCGTTTGCCCCAATTCATATTAATAGCCCCTCTATCGCCCCAATTCATATTAATAGTCACTCACACACTGTTATACTGTGCATACAGGCATATAACACACACACACGTAAACTAATCCCTGGGTGCACTAAGCAGATCACAGGACGTGCATGATGCCAGGCAGACCTCCATGTGCTGGCTGGTTTACAGATTGGGCACAGAAAGTAACAAAGGCATAAGTCATTGTGCATGGACAGGCACAGGCAGGAGGTCTGGCTTAAGAGCCTGTCTCTCCACAAACCTTTTACAAGCTCATCCAGGGAGCAGCCCAATACTTTCCTGCATGTCTCCCCTTCGACCATCCCCCCCCTCCTCCTACCTGCCGTGAGGGTCAGAGGCTGAGCTGCCTGTCACAGCTGCAGAAAAGGAGGCTGAGGTGAGCATCTCACACAGCAGGCTGACTTCCCTCTCCCTCTAGATCCAGTGTGTGGGGTGGGGGGGATGCAGCCAGCGAGGAGCAAGGTGGTCTGAAGCGCTGCGGGTGAGAGGAGTGGGGGGGAGACTGGTGCTGACAGTGTGAGTTGGGACAGGCTGCCTTACTTACCCGATCACCCCAGAGCTGCCTCCAGCCACTGCAGAGCCATGGTCGGGTTGGGCCATTCATGCAGTGCACGCACTGCCAGTCAGCCTGGAGTTGCCTCCTGCTCCTTCCCAGAATGCTTGACGCCGGCGCGCTGAGTCACATGATACCAGCGTCAAGAGAGGGAGGAGTCAGGAGAGGAACAGACGTATAGCAGCTCCTGTGGGCCGGCCGGCCACCTGACTAAGCCTGGGGCTTGCATAGGTACATACCTGGGCTCAGGCCACAGCGGGAACCTGCGTTCCCACAGCGTTCCCGCCGTGGGAAAAGTGCGGCATTCCCCCGCGTTCCTGCTGAACTCGAGCCCTGCTTGGACCATTTTCAAGTATCAAATAATATTTTAACTGTATAAAAGAATCTAGGATGTACAAAGAGAAAATAGAAAAGGGATGCTTTGAGACTTTTTGATACTATTGATGTAGCACTGCTAGTAGGAATGATCTAACTAGTATTAGAAATTGTCCAATTATCCAATGTTTTTGGGAAGGGTCTCCATCCCTTCGCAGGCAAGTTATAGAATAGTAGTTAATCAGAGCTATGTTCATTTGGAAATATGATTAATTCCATCAAGACTCTATCCTAGCTCTGTTGGGTATTTGGGTGTCGGCCCAGTTGCTGCGAGCTGTCCTTTTCCTCAAATCTCCACTTATATCATACTAAGTTGGTATGTAGCACTTTTTTAGTTGCACATGTTTAGAGACTAAGGGCCACATTACAATCTAGGTGCTAACGTTAACGCTCACCTGCGTGAGCATTAACGTTAGCCGCGGTGGCTACCGCATATTACAATAATAAGTAACCCGTTTGCGTTTGGTACCTTACGCTTTTCAGCGCAAGGTTACTGTACTTTGCGCTCCCTATACTTACAGTTGTGTTCAAAATTATTCAACCCCCACTGAAATTGAGTGTTTTGGCCAGTTTGACATTGATTTTGATCATTCAGTCATCTTGCTTACAATTAAATCAAAGAGGCACGTGTAGGTCAGACAAATAAAACATAACATTTATAATGAAATAACCACAAATGTCTTTTCTGTGCTCACATCATTATCAGTTTTATTCAACCCCCAAGTGACATTCAATCTTAGTACTTAGTACAACATCCTTTTACAGTTATAACAGCTTTTAGACGTGAAACATAGCTTGACACAAGTGTCTTGCAGCGATCTATGGGTATCTTCGCCTATCGTCATGGGCAAAAGCCTCCAGTTCAGTCACATTCTTAGGCTTGCGCACTGCAACTGCTTTCTTTAAGTCCCACCAGAGGTTCTCAATCGGATTTAAGTCAGGTGACTGCGATGGCCACTCCAAAATGTTCCAGCCTTTAATCTGCAACCATGCTCTAGTGGACTTGGAGGTATGCTTGGGATCATTGTCCTGTTGAAAGGTCCAACGTCTCCCAAGCCTCAGGTTTGTGACGGACTGCATCACATTGTCATCCAATATCTCCTGGTACTGAAGAGAATTCATGGTACCTTGCACACGCTGAAGCTTCCCTGTACCTGCAGAAGCAAAACAGCCCCAAAGCATGATTGGCCCCCCGCCATGCTTCACAGTAGGCAAGGTGTTCTTTTCTTCATAGGCCTTGTTCTGCCTCCTCCAAACATAGCGTTGATCCATGGGCCCAAACAGTTCTAATTTTGTTTCATCAGTCCACAGAACACTATCCCAAAACTTCTGTGGTTTGTCCACATGGCTTTTGGCATACTGCAGTCGACTCTTCTTATTCTTTGGAGACAGCAAGGGGGTGCGCCTGGGAGTTCTGGCATAGAGGCCTTCATTACGCAGTGTGCGCCGTATTGTCTGAGCTGAAACTTCAGTACCCACATCTGACAAATCTTTTCTCAGTTCCTCAGCAGTCACACAGGGACTTTCCTCCACTCTACGCTTCAGGTAGCGCACAGCAGTCGAAGTCAGCATCTTCTTTCTGCCACGACCAGGTAGCGTTTCAACAGTGCCCTTTGCCTTGAATTTGCGAATGATGCTTCCTATGGTCTCTCTTGGTATGTTTAACATCTTTGCAATCTTCTTATAGCCATTGCCCTTCCTGTGAAGAGTAATCACCTCTTCTCTTTTCTTCCTGGACCATTTTCTTGACTTCACCATGTTTGTAACCACACCAGTAAATGTCTAGAAGGAGCTGAGAATCACAGTCATTTTAAAGCTGCCTAATTGGTGCTTATTATTCTTTATTGCTGCTCCGTGACAGCCACAGGTGTTTTCAATACCTGATTGAAAACACTTGAATGAACCTCTGTTCTTCAGAGTGGTAGTCTTTAAGGCTGGGGTCAGACGAGCGCAGTGTTAACGTCCGTGTTGCCGCACATAAGTACGTCCGTGATAGCATCAATTGTGTTAAATGGAGCCCCACACAAGAAGTACGTCCGCACAGAAGTGCGGGGGCTGACGGACGCTGCAAACGGACGCAGGTAGGCAAGAACGTAATACTGCTAGAACGGACGTGCAGAGTGCGCCACGTCCACAACGTCCCATAGCTTTGTGTGTGAGTGATGGAGCATGGTCAGACGGACTGCATTTATACGTCCAGCATTTTTGACGGACAGAATGTTTTTCATTGTAATTTATTTTCCCCTCCTACATCCGTCAAAAAATAACTTCAGTGAAAAAACGGACTGTGTGACCACTACTGCGTCATCCGTACTGACGATGTCCGTACTGCACGGACGTACAGTCCTACAAAATGCGCTCATCTGACCCTAGCCTAAGGTGTTGAATAATTGTGTCAATGAAGAATTCACAAAAGAAACATTTACTACTGTATTACAAAACCAATTGATGTCATTTTAGTTGCATATGGTTCTTTAAAAAGTCCTTGTAGGATTTCATTCTGAATACAATTACAAATGTACACTAAATTCCCTAAAACCCTTTACAGCATTGGGGGTTGAATAATTTTGAACACAACTGTATATACATATATGAGAGAGGGGACATGGGGGGTGCTGTATGATTAGGGTTACTTTTTTTTTCTTTTTTATACTATGCCGATTAAGGCTAGGGTCAGGCGAAAGCATTTTTCCCCGCGAATGTGAAAAAGTGCGTCCGAACGCATTGACGTATTTTTTCACGGAATGCGCAAAAACTGTCAGACGACGCGCAATTTCGGGCGTGATTTTGTACGGATCATCAATAAAACTCTTTTTGCGTCTGGACGTTATGTAGGCTGGACATTAGCAGTGTCTGACATCTCCTAATCACGCACACACGCCGCTATGCCGCAGCTGCGCACTCAGTACGTCAGTACTAGCGGTTCAGCGTTCTCAGAAAAATGCGTTCAAATTCCACTTGCGTTGCACGGCCGGACTTTTGTGCGGCCGTACATCGTATATTGGCCGTCATTGCCCGTCATCTGCTGCTAGTGCGGCCGTAATTATGTGCGCCAGAACGCACGTTAAAAGTGCGCTGGTCTGACCCCAGCCTAAATTGGCAGGAATTTATATGTATTTTATTCAATAGAAACTTTTTTCTCCTATATGATATGCACTTTGTGAAAATAAAGAAAAAGTTTTGGCTTGTACATTGTAATTTAAAAGTACAATAAACTTGTTTTTTTTTCTATGAAATGTTCTTTAGCTTCACTTGAGAATAATTCCACAAACATTTCTCTAGTTTGATCTGCAAAGTTACTGTTCAGTGTGGACAGAAGCAAACGTAATCCAGTGTAGACTGACTGCAAGGTGGAGCGGAGTCAAGTCAAACCTGCAAAAGCTTTGCTTCACTACGTCTGCAGTGGTTTTATCCTAGCTCTTATCTGCTCACATCAAGGCAAAACCCTAGGTGGGAAAACTGTGAAAACACCTAACTCTCCCCCACCTCTCCCCCACAGTCCATCATAAAAACATCAGCCCGTCTTATCCATCTCACACATCAGTCTGTCTCCACTGCCCCTCTCTGGGAGTCCTTACACTGGCACCCATTCAGACATCATGTCCTATGTATACCACCTCAACAGGTAGAGAATTCCACAGCTTTATTGTTCTCATTGTAAAAAAACAACTGCTATATATGCAAGAATAATAACTAAATATGAATTGATATAGCCTGTGGAGCTTTTACTCGGCTTCAATTGAATTATGTTGTGTAGCGCTGCTGTAAAAACTGTATTCTGGTGCATTGAATTATTATGGCCACTAGGGGGAACCAGTGTATAACAGATGGAAAGGGCCATGCTGGAATACAGAGACATTGTGGAATATGCTGGACAGAGCGGACTCCATCTCCCATCACCCTTTGCGTGAGAACAGGAAGTGGGTGGTACAGGAAGAGGAAAGAGATCAGCAGCCTCGTGCAAGGCATGGGGAGAGCGAGTGGAGCAGTGAAAGGTGGAGGACGCACGTTGGAGCGGTCAGGGATTGCAACCAGGCCAGAGTACAGACACTGTCTTACTGGTGCTGGAGATCGGGACAGTAATCATGTTTGGACTTACCTGCGCAGCGCTGAGAGGTCTGGAGGAAAAGCTGGTTCCGGCAGGACCCCGCGTTAGGAGGCCGCGCCGACCAATTGGGAGTGCAGGCGGCGGATCATTTGTTCCAGTTGCGGAGATTTGGCAAGCAGGGAGCAGATTCAGTGGCACGGAGTCCCAGTACAAAGCGGAGAAGATCTTTTGGTCGAGGCATCGAGTGCTGGACAGTTTCGTTCATCGGATGAGTGAGAGGCCTCCAGGCCACAGTTCCAAAACAGAAACGCACGCTGCAATATTGTTTAAATTCACAGGGCCCCAACGGTGACTAGTCAAAGATTGCTCTTTTCGTTCACTGGCCAGTCGAACACAGTACCCAGGTACCCTAAACTTTGTACATATATATATTGAGCTATTTTGCGGGACTTACACTTCAGAACTGAGGGGGTTAACCGTTATTTTTCCGCTGTGTGTTTTTCCCGCGTGACACATCCTGTAATTTCATTCAATGCGCATTTATCTTTTAGTAAAGCATATAAAACTAGAAAATCCACAACAGTGCTGGTGTGTAATAATTCCTAGTGCGGTGAGACTATCCCGAGGTTATTCAGCGGCTCCTTCGGGGGTGAGCGCTACAGTTGTTTAGCAATTATACTTGCAGTAGGTAAAGCACATTAAACAAGACAAGAAAGGTATAAAAAAGGGTGTATAGCAAAGCAGGTAAATATACATTTTTCATTATATAGGCTTGGGAAAGTTGCACATTTTTTTTAACAAGTTGTAGCATCTTAAAGAGAAATGTATGCCAAATAAACGAGGTGTACAGCGGCTGTTCAATAAGGAAACTAAGAATTTTGAATTACTTACAATGTAAAAATGATATAGTTTAAGGTTTATAAAAAAACTATTGAATATTTAGCAAGATTATGAATATGACATGCTCTTATAATTTAAAAACTGTAACATGCAACTTATGAAGCAAACAAAGCCACACCTATTATATACAAGAAGATTCCACTTTTGAAACCACTAATGCTTAGCAAATACAATCATCCATGTAATACAAGCTATTTCTATTTATTGTTTTAAACGTTGAAAGACATCAAATTATCATCATGGAAGTATTATAGGTCATAAAGGCTTGAAATGTCCCATTTCCATTATAACTTGTTCTTATTGACATTTAAGAGTAGTAGTGGTGATGTAGCTGACATTTTTTCATTCAAGTGTCTATTTTAAAGTTCTTGGCAGAAGTAGGTTGGGGAATAAAGTAGTGAAGGTCTGCCTTCAATGACATTCTTTCATTTCAGCCACCGGCTTCCGTAAGAACATTATATAAGCATTAGGCTGGCCGTCCACTGGGTCCATAGTCCGTATTCCTGCTATGGTGCGATCATCCGATATCGTCTGAAGTCATCCGACTGATGTTACAATATGCAGGTGAATCAACCCTCTTCCACTGCATCGGACTAACAATGGATGATTTCAGATGATTTTATGCGTTAACAACAGTGCGATCCTCTCAATTTCAATTGATTTTATCGGACAATGCTTGGACAATCTGGTAGAAGTTTACATGAAAAAGATGCGTTGTACAGTTAAACTTCTGTGCTTTGGGAAACATGTAAAAAAATACATTGTATAGTATACCCGACGTGTGCAGGGGAAACGTGAAAAGATACATTATATAGGAAATCCGCCGTCTGCAGAATCAGTTAGCACCAGCTAAACCCCCCCCCCAAAAATCAGATACTCCCCTCTCATCCCATGGCGTTAAAGGTGGCCTGATCGGCTGCTTCTGGCCGCCGGGAGCAGAGTGAGACTGGGGACAAATATGGTGCCTTAGAGGAGATCCGAACATTATATAACTTTATAAACCATTGTCTGGAAACTTTCATATTTTCATATTCATTAATAGGACTATACATCGGACATGAGGTCACCCGTTTAGACTGGACAAATTCAGCCTAATGCAATGGAAAGGTATTTTTACAGTGAGAGCAATAAAGCTGTGGAATTCTCTGCCTGTTGAGGGTGTTGAGTTAGAGTCTATACAAACATTTAAACAATGAATGGATGACTTCATACAAAACCATAATATTAAGGGTTATAATATTTACTTTGTGGGTAAAAGCTGCTTGATCCAAGGAGAAATCGGACTGCCACCTGGGGTCAGGAAGGAATTTTTTCCCAATACATTGCATTTGGCGACTGTTTTTTTTTTTTTGCATGCTTTCGGATCAACAGTAGTAGGTGATGTGTGGAAGACTGAATTCGATAGGCTGAAAAAAGACATGCGTCCATGTAAATATGTAACCCTAAAATAACTTTTATTTTACCTTTACATATAGATATTATAGATAGAAGTGGCACCAGCGTTGTACAACACACCCAAGTGTACTAAAATACAGTGAAGTGAGGTTTAGTACATCTCACATGTTCCCTCATTTAGTAAAGCATGTCACTTCCTAGAAGATTTGTAGTGAACATAGCCCAATTATATGAGTAGCAAATTAAACTGTCATGTACAGTATGTCCTAGACTGCCTTTTAATAATGACAACATTTTTAAAAAATCCAAAATGCAATCAAAAACTGCATATTACAAGAAAACGCAACAAAACGTTTTATACTCAAAGGACTCTATTACATTCTCTGCGCAATTGCGCTCGCGCAGCACAAATTTCTTTAGCGCGCATCGTCCAGCGTTATCGCGCGGAAATTAACGCGGCATTCCGATCATAATGCATTTTCTCATCCGGCAAAAAATAAAGTTCGTAAAAACGATGCGCAAAACGAAGTGTAATACGCGCGCAGTAACGTAGCGCACGTAAATCAGTGTGCGGACTGGGGTTTTTTGCGGGATTCAGCCAATCAGAATTAAGAACCTTAATTGACATCAATTTACCTTATTTGACTCAGTTAAGTTTTTGCGCCTGTCAAAGTAAATCTGAGTATACATGCTGCAGCAATAAAACAAATGTGCACGAATTCACAATTTTATTGTTTGGGTATGTGTAGAATGTGTAACTATACTGTGCTGTTTTTTTTTTTTGGGCTGGTGTTTTTCGTTTCGGCCAGAACGTTCCGATTTGCAGTTACCACCAGCTTTTCAAAGACGTTAAAATTATGCGTGCAAACGTCGTTCGTAAAAAGATGCGCATCGATTGAAATACCATCCGTGTACCAGCGCACAAACGAATTTGCGCTCACAATGTTAAGTATAGGACGCACACAGTTCATCATGCTCACGCAGGTCCATCCGCGTTAGACGATAACGAGCATTGTTTGCGTGAACGTTGAAATACGACGTTCTGCGCAAATGGTTTTGCACTCGCGCAAAACAAATGCGCGAAGAATGTGATAGGGACCAAAGTATTTATTAATTTGCTTATTTGCTGCCACTCAGATATGCTGGATTTTATATTAAAAAAAATCTATAAAATTGTATTGATTTATTACTTTAATGCCGGTTTATCATTCTTAGGATAAAAGCAAACCGAATGTGATTTGCAGGCATTACACTTCAGAAAGCAAACTCATGCTAGTTTGGTCATCTGTGAAAAATAAATCTGGGAATTAAGCCAGTTTGTGGAGTAAATTGTTTCTGGAAATGTTAATTTTAAGATGAGCATGGCTATTCCCTGGGAAATAAGGAGGCAGCATATGACATTAGGTACAGTAAAGTGGTCTTTCAAGTATAATTAGATTTCCATTTTAGCATTTTTTTGTTAAAACATACAGTGGCAAGAAAAAGTATGTGAACCCTTTGGGATTACGTGGAGTTTTGCATGAATTGGTCATAAAAAGTGCTCTGATCTTCATCTAAGTCACAACAAATTGAAAAACACAGTCTGCTTAAAATAATACAACACAAACATTATATGTTTTCATGTTTTTATTGAACAGAACATGAACACATTCACAGTGCAGGGTGGAAAAATTATGTGAACCCCTAGCCTAATGTCTTCTCCAAGAGCTAATTGGAGCCAGGAGTGAGCCAACCTTTAGTCCAATCAGTGTGATATTATTGGATGTGTTGCTGAAAGCTGTCCTGCCCTTTAAAAACACACACCAGTTTTGGGTTTACTGGTTTCAATAAGCACTGCCTGATGTGAACCATGCCTCGCAGAAAAGAGCTCTCAGAAGACCTACGATCAATAATTTTTGACTTGCATGAAGCTGGAAAGGGTTACAAAAGTATCTCCAAAAGCCTTGATGTTCATGTGTCCACGGTAAGACAGACTGTCTACAAATGGAGAAAGTTCAGCACTGTTGCTACTCTCCCTAGGCGTGGTCGTCCTCTAAAGATGACTGCAAGAGCACAGTGCAGAATGCTTAATGAGGTAAAGAAGAATCCTAGAGTGTCAGCTAAAGACTTACAGAAATCTGGCACATGCTCACATTTTTGTTGACACATCTACAATAAGAAAAACATTAAGCAAGAATGGAGTACATGGGAGGACACCACGGAGGAAGCCATTGCTGTCCAAAAAGAATATTGCAGCACGTTTGAAGTTTGCAAAAGAGCACCTGGATGTTCCACAGCACTACTGGCAAAATATTCTGTGGACAGATGAAACCAAAATTGAGTTGTTTGGAAAAAACACACAACACTATGTGTGGAGAAAAAAAGGCACAGCACACCAACATCAAAACCTCATCCCCACTGTAAAACATGGCGGAGGGAGCATCATGGTTTGGGGCTGCTTTGCTGCCTCAGGGCCTGGACGGATTGTTGTCATTGATGGAAAAATGAATTCCAGAGTTTATCAAGACATTTTGCAGGAAACGTAAGACCATCTGTCTGCCAACTGAAGCTCCGCAGAGGATGGGTGATGCAACAGGACAATGACCCAAAGCATACAAGTAATTCAACAAAAGAATGGCTTCAACAAAACAAAATACGCCTTCTGGAGTGGCCCAGTCAGAGTCCTGACCTCAACCCGATTGAAATGCTGTGGCTTGACCTTAAGAGAGCGATTCACACCAGACATCCCAAGAATATTGCTACACTGAAACAGTTTTGTGAAGAGGAGTGGTCCAAAATTACTCCAGATCGTTGTGCAGGTCTGATCTGCAACTACAGGAAACGTTTGGTTGAGGTTATAGCTGCCAAAGGAGGGTCAACCAGTTATTAAGTCCAAAGGTTCACATACTTTTCCACCCTGCACTGTGGATGTTTACATGTTCTGTTCAATAAAAACATGAAAACATATAATGTTTGTGTTGTATTATTTTAAGCAGACTGTGTTTTTCAAATTGTTGTGACTTAGATGAAGATCAGAGCACATTTTATGACCAATTCATGCAAAACTCCACGTAATCCCAAAGGGTTCACATACTTTTTCTTGCCGCTGTATATGAAAAAAGGAGTAATGAATTGTCAAAAAAATCTCCAATGGCATGTCGCAGGGGTGAGTGGCAGTTGTGAGACTTGACCTACATGATAACCATTTGCTCACTTTGCACAAACAATTGCAGGCTGTCACACTGACTGACAAGACCGTGTGCTGGCGTTAACACTAAAGGCAGGTCAATATTGCATGGACAGCAATCTACGAACCTTCTGACAGAATGATACATACATAAATAAGATAATAGCTGTTTTCTAATTTTTTTTATTATTATTCTTTATTTATAAAGCGCCAGCATATTCCGCAGCGCTGTACAATAGGCACAGTATAGACAGGGTTACAATACATTGAACAACATTTGACAAACAGTACAGGAGGAGATGAGGGCCCTATTCCCATAGGAACTCACAATCTAGGAGGGTTGGGGTTGGAAACAGGAGAAGAGGACTGCAAGGTGAGAGTGATTGATGGTTGCGTCAGTGAGTTGGGTGGTAGGCTTCCCTAAATAGGAACGTTTTAAGGGAGCGTTTGAAGGAAGAGAAGTGAAGGGGAAAGTCTGACAGTACGAGGGAGAGCGTTGCAGAGAGTGGGGGCTGCGTGTGAGAAATCCTGCAGTCTATCATGGGAAGAGGTGATGCGGGGAGAAGCTAGGCGCAGGTCACTGTTTGACCTTAGGGAGCGGGCTGGGGTGTATTTGGTGATTAGTGAGGACAGGTAGTGGGGAGCTGAGTTAGTGAGGGTTTTGTAGGTAAGGATAAGGATTTTGAACTTAATTCTGCAGTGGATGGGGAGCCAGTGAAGGGACTCGCAGAGGGGAGCGGCAGAGACAGAGCGGCGGGTGAGGTGAATTAGCCTGGCGGAGGCGTTCAGGATGGATTGTAGGGGGGAGAGGCGGGACAGAGGGAGGCCAGATAAGAGATTATTACAATAGTCGAGTCGGGAGATTACCAGGGCGTGTATGAGTTGTTTTGTGGTGACAGCGGTAAGAAATGGCCGAATTCTGGATGAAGGAAAGAGCACAGTCAAGTGTAACTCCAAGACAGCGAACTTGGTTTGATGGGGAGATGGTGACACCCTCCACCGTGATAGAGAAGTCAGGAGGTGGGGAGGCATTGGAGGGAGGAATAAGTAGGAGCTCAGTCTTTGACATGTTGATCTTTAGGTGGTGGGAGGCCATCCAGGAGGAGATGCCAGATAAACAGTCACTGACTTTTGAAAGGACAGGGGGAGAGAGATCAGGGGTAGAGAGGTAGATCTGAGTGTCATCATCGTAGAGGTGGTAATTAAAGCCAAAACTGTTGATGATTTTGCCCAGGGAGGAGGTGTAGATGGAAAAGAGCAGAGGACCAAGGACAGAGCCTTGAGGTACACCAACAGATAGAGGCAATGAAGAGGAGGAGTTACCAGCAAAGGACACACAGAAGGACCTGTTGGATAAATAGGAGTCAACCCAAGCAAGTGCAGTGTCACCGAGACCCAGAGAGTTGAGGGTCTGTAGAAGGAGGGGGTGGTCAACAGTGTCAAAAGCAGCCGAGAGGTCAAGCAGGATGAGAATAGAATAGTTATTTATAAATCCAAAATATAACATTGCAGTACATATCCTAGCAATCAGACACTTTCAGTACTGGCCAACCTTTCTGGGTGTAGCAGTACCTTTAGTTTTGGGATTGTATTTTCTTTACATTGTTTAGGCTACTAAAATTCAGCTAACAGAAATATTTGAGTTTTCACAAGTCAGTTATGCCATTGCCATAACGCGACTAAGCAATTAATTTATTCTTCAACTGAAATTTAATATCTTATTTTAAAGGAACACTTTACTGAAAAGAAAGTGTCCCTTTTTGCCCTTAATTCAGCAGAGTGGAGAATCTTGTGGTCTTTTGGTCAATGTAGCAAATCTCCATCCAAGTGTGCTTTTAAGAAACTACATGGCAGGAGGGGGGAGGAGGAGGAGCAGGAAGGGGGAGGGTGAGAGGCAGAGGAGAAGACGAAGTAAAAAAAGATTAAGTAAAAAAGAGGGAAAATTGAAACATGAAATCAGCCAGAAATTAATAAATTTAGACATAAAATACATTTGCAAGAATGACGTTCTTTGGAGGTTAGCATTGGACGGCATTCTGAATTCCTGCTACTTTATGCTCGTTCCGGGGTGTTGGTCAGTGTATGTCTGACATTCCCCGGGACAGACCTGATAGGATCCCTGGCAACAGACCTCTAGTCCTCTGATCCTTAGAATTTTCGGGACCACTAACCCTATCCACTAGCAGCCACACAGGCCAGGAAAAGTGTACACAGAGATATGATTGGTGTATACTGTGCAAGAGTATGCGGCAGATATGTGCAGTACACACCTTGAGCGACAGGCAGCGGAATCACCAGACAGAGACACAGAGAGCGTATACTTTTGAGCAAAACCTGGGTCAGCAATGAAAGGACACTTTGTACCACGCTATAGCATAGCGCACCAGTAACATATGCACCAGACAGAAGCACAGAGCGTATTTGTTTGAGCAAAACCTGGGTCAGCAATGAAAGGACACTTTGTACTGCGTTACCGTATAGGTGGTAAGATCGGATGGCACACGCAGTAACAGTGGCAGAAGGCAACAGTACAGGCAGGGAGTAAAGAGAGAGAATGGTTAGTGAAACAGACAGAAATCGGCAACAATTCGGGTTCTCAGAACAGCAGAGTCAGCAACAGGTCAACAAACTAAGTTCCAAAGCAGGGATACGGGAATGAAAGTCCACAAACAAGGCAAAGGCTCACTGTGTGCGCTCCTCCTTTGAAGCTTGGTGACGCTGCGTCATAAGGGTGCACCCCGCCCCCTGATTGCTTGTACACACGCCGGAACTCCTGGCACCTGGCCAGGCTCCCCCAGGGTCCCCCTGCCCGCCTCCCGGACCCTGGACGTAACAGTATGCTAGGCTCATCCCGGGGTGCAGAGTGGAGAATTTTGTGGTCTGTTGGTCAATGTATGCTTATGCTCATTCCGGGATGTTGGTCAATGTATGCTTAGGCTCGTTCTGGGGTGCAGAGTGGAGAATCTTGTGGTCTGTTGGTCAATGTATGCTTATGCTCGTTCCGGGGTGTTGGTCAGTGTATGCTTAGGCTCGTTCCGGGGTGCAGAGTGGAGAATCTTGTGGTCTGTTTGTCAATGTATGCTAGAAGATAGAATGGCTACTTAAAATATATAAACTGGTCAGGATGTGTAGAGCGTTCCTTTAAACTCTGTACAGAGACATTATACAGTAAACTGATTTGCACTATAGAATACATGTGTGGGGTGCGATGAAGCAAGCATAACTCAATATGACAACAATTAACTTGGGTATTCACTAATGTTACTTTGGTAGCAAGACTCTCAGTTTGACAACTCAACAGGATCCCTCGAGAGCACAGGCATATTCAGTTCATTATTAAACCAGTGCAATCTTTTGGGTTCAATGAAACTCTACTTACTCTTCTTTTATACTAAATTTTATTAAGCAGTTGATAGCATAATTTACCTTAAAACAATCCTTAATATTATTTATGGGTGTAAGTTATACATCTCATAATGGAAACAAATAATTTACATTACTATTTAAAGCAATGTTTTCTGGTAAAGAACTGCAACTTTACTGAGAGTCAATAGACTGTCTAAGGTTCACATCAAGATGTCACATCTAAATAATTGCAAATAGTGGTGTTTTCTAAATTGTGTTTGATATATGATCTTATCATATACAGTAAAACCTTGGATTGAGAATAACTTGGTTTGAGAGTGTTTTGCAAGAAGAGCAACATTTTTTTTATAAATTTTAACTTGATAAACGAGGGAGGTCTTGTAAATCGAGCAGTACGTACGCTTTGTCTGCTGAGCGCCACGGTCACAACTCAGGCCGCGGTCACACAAGCACACTGAGTTCGCCGGTGTGACCTTTCCTCACTGCGTCCGTCCCAGCATTCTGACGGCTTCATGGGGTGGGCCACACGGTGTAACGTGCGTAATAGTATCGTACATTACACCGGACGTGCTGAAACCCTCCCAACAGATAGCATTGATCTCTCGCTCTCTCTTCTCAACGGCAATGTGCAGGTTAATTTGTCTTATTTTTACTTTATACTGTACATTATTTTGTATTACCGTAATCTTTTTCCTTTGAATAATTGGTTGTGGAACCAATAGTCAGAGTTACCATTATTTCTTATGGGGAAATTCGCTTTGATATACAAGCACGTTTCCGGAACGAATTATGCTCGCAATCCAAGGTGTTACTGTATGTGTCTTTGCATAAATGATTTTAAAGCTTCACTGCTGATCCCCAACAGGGGATCCTACCCCTCCTAAATCTGATTTGTTCACACATGGTGCTATTAAAATACCACTCTTGCTGCTGTGATCTCCTGACCCCTTTCCAAAACAGATGAGGGGAATAGGGGTGCTAAAGGTCATCCACTCAATTATTTTATAAAAACAACCCCAAGGTTATCACTATTACTATGTAAATTGTCTGCAAACCAGAGAGTGATGTGACCCCTCATACAAAGAGTGAATTCTATACTTTCAAAGGAGGGGTATCACTCCCATCTAAATACAACACAGTATGAGATATAAGCTTTATAATTGCACAACCCATCAAAATTCTATTCTCTGCCATCCATAAGGGATAGATCTTTACCTTTTTATGGTGACCATGTGCTTCATGGAGGAAGGGGAGGGCAAGCGATGCCTCATTTTAAAAGGTGAATTTATTTTAGATTTTACTGTATGTTGTCTCAGTGAGTAAATCACTGGTAAAGACACAGGCTGAATTACAGTCCTGCTAAGCCTCAGATAAATATTTGGTTAACTCTTTCTGCAGGTTCAATGTTCGCTCTATAAAATCTGCTGCTTTCCATATTAATATGTGGCATATCATCAGAAAATGCAGATTACCACCTTTCCAGAAAATGGTCTCTTATTTATGTAAGCCTTATGATAGCTATAATATGCACATTATAATAGTTACGGTGTTTACAAACGAAACTGCAGGTTTTTTTCTCCAGTCTATTGTTTTGCTGGCTTGATATCTTATTGTACATATGCCTGGTTATCTTATCCTTCAGAATGATATTCTTGGCAAAGAAAACAAGGGTAAATTGTTACTTTACTTCAACGGGAGATATTGATCACAAGTTAAACACAGAACATCTCCTTCATTCCTCTGATTCCTCCAGTTTAAAGGGACACTACCACTTACATAAATTGTTACTAGATTACTTCTGCATTACAAACAAAACCAGCTTCTATAACACATGCTGCTGTTTTTTGTAGTAATTGCATGTAAAAGGGAAAATATATATTTTTTTTATCTCTAGTTTCCATTTTGTGTATTTTTGCTATGATGCAACATTTACCAAAATATTATGAGGCATTTTACTTTCTGGCTGTGCTTAATCATATCAAGTATTTAACTGTTAATAAGGTGGAGGAGGAAATGTTTAGATAAGGCAGCAGGGGTGCTATTGTCCTGCCTCTACTACCTGAGATAAGAGATTACAGCTGAATGAGATATGACAGGGATCTTAAAAGACTTCTAATATACCCCCGGTGATGTCCTTTGAATACATACCACACAAAAAACAAATATGTGTCTAGTTCATACAAGCCCAACTGCAGCCCAAAGTATAAGGGCACCCTGCAGCCCTTCAGTTATAACCAGAAAAAATGTTAACAGTGGTGCAATCCGGTGTATAAATAAACATATATTTTACCCATGTGGACTCCTAGATACAGTTATGGGTCCACAATATCGATTCCACTTTCTTTACAGATTCTGAAATAAAGGAGAGATAAAGTACCCACCATAGTGCAGTATTTTGTTTAAAAATAACCTTTTTTCTTAAAAGACAAAAACACACTCACAATTTAAAAAGAACATAACAAAATGTGCATATACTGTTATATGTTATAACAACATTTTGTTATGTGCTTTTTAAATTGTGAGTGTCTTTTTGTCTTTTAATAAATGTTATTTTTAAACAAAAAGCACCCACCATAGTGCAGTATTATCTGTTTTATTTAAGAATCTGTAAATAAAGTGGAATCATTGTTGTGGACCCCTAACTGTATCTAGGAGTCCACATTGGTAAAATATATGTTTATTTATACACGTCTTTGCGCCACTGTTAACATTTTTTCTACATACCACACAATATAATGATTTGAGTCAGTGACTGACCTATAGACTCAATTCTATGGCGAAAGCCACACAGTGAGGAAACAAGTGATGGGAAGATACTGTGGGGGGGGGCAATTTACAAAACAAACAATCACACAATGGATGCACCAAGTGACACATTTAGAGTAACATATTTTCTTAACTAAACAAACAATAGAAAAATAAAGTACATGTAGGATATCAGCAGCATAATATAAACACAATAAGGGCATCTCATTTTTTGGTGGCAGTGGCCCTTTAACACTAGCGCCAACATAAGGTGCAGTGCCTGACGCTCACTCTGAAACCCCTCTTCACTGAAGCAGCTGTGACAGCTGCCTACGCTGGTTGGAACCAAACCATACAATGAAAAAGCTCCAGGATCAACGGTGCTTGTTCTTTGGACAGATCTTGATTGGTTCGTACAATTCGAGCAGCACAATGTAACGAAGGTTCTTTTCCCAACTGGAGACAGACGCTAGCTCTGTGGATCATTGGGATCTTGGGGACTATACAAAAACTGATCTTCCCTCTTCTATAAAATACTTTATGCCATGATGAGGATAGAGCAAAACAGACACATGGACTGTTCTTTTGCTTCTATTTTTGTACTTTTTTCATGTCGCCCCTCTGCATGAGTTTTATATATACTTTTGTATATTCATAATTTTCTGATGTTATGATACTTTGCATACAGTTGATACGAAAGTGTCCTAATTGCGTTAATAAAAATTAAAATGACAAAAAAAAATTCACGAAATATTGAAAAGCAAACACAAATTAACATGTATATACTGGATATATTAAATCTTAACACACCTAAATATGTCACAACACAAATTAATTTCCATAGTAAAGAATTGCAGCCAGAATAACCACTGTATCATTAGAGTAAATTGACTGAGTGTATTTCATGAGTGCGACAGTAAAATCCTAAAGAAAAGCTCTCTAAAGTACTATTTTAAGGTCAACTGGATCAAAGTAATCATTTTGTGTGAGAATATATTCAATTTTTATGTGCTTGAAATGCCTCCAACTCAAAACGTGAAATAATTTTACATTTGTGCACGATGAAGATCATTAAAGTGCTGTTTGATGCAATTCTCACTCTGTAGTCTATAGGTCAAATAAAGGCGCAGAGGTACACAACAAAGCAGAAGATACAGCTTTTATGTGTCTCCGGAAAATAGAGTAATTTTCAGTTTATCCCCATTAGTAACATCACTTAAACGCAATAAAAATTCAAGAATTATTTGTGAACTTAAAATAATAAAAACATGTTAAAAATGTTAACTCCTAACCATCTGGAGTCAAATTATAATACTAATTGGAATAAAACAATAGCTACAGTATATGTTGCTAAAATTACAACAAATGTAAGGTTGTGAATAAAGTAGTTAACTGCCAAAGCTCTGCATGCATATAATGTTAATAAGAATGTAAAACTTATAGGCAATGTGCACGTATCTGTACTTCTTCCCACAGTTTCTTCATATTCTATTTTACCACATACTGCCCATTCAAATGCATTTAAATAATAATAAATCTAACATGTTTTTGATACATGTATTTGAAATGGTACAATAACATGACTACACCTTTGTTCATTCCTAATTACCAGTTATACTACAGTACTATCAGGCAATTATCTTCCTTAGCTATTTGACAGATTTTTATCATTGGAATGAATCTCATATACCTTAAGTCTGCCTTAAGATTTAAAATGTGTACACCACTTTCTGCAGAACTGTAACAAGCAACATCAACCATGAAATGTTTATTACCAAAATATAGAATCCAGGCATATAGTTTACATTACTCTGTGTAATTAAGTGATGGTGGAACTGAAGGGCACTGCTTAACCTCTATGCCTTTGGTATCAAAACAATTTTTAAAACAATTTTACTTAAATAAATGGAACACGGATTGGGAATTCATCAAACCTGATTGATGTTTTGGGGATGGCTTCAGGACTATCAACTTGTGGCAATTCATCGGCTAGAATTTCTTCAGGACTGCGAGTATCTGCAACAATTGCTGGCTTTTGCTTTTCTTTTAGATTTAGCCCACTAATAATAGTGTTCCAAAGGCTGCTCTGCGACTTGGATCCTAAGATTAAACAGAACATTTGTTATACTTTAAATATGTTGCAGTTAGAAAAAGACAATCAGTGCAGGGATAGATATATATACAGGGTTATTCAAAGAGATCTGAAAAGTCACCGCGCGTTCAGTGACTTTTCGTTCCCGGCACTTCGGGGCGAGTCGGCGATTCCTAGTTCGCCTACCCTGCTGTGTATACAGCAAGCACCACAGGACCCCCGTAGTGCAGGGAATACTCACCACAAACCCGCAGAACACTCACCGAACACTCACCGAACACTCACCGAATACTCGCCGAATACTCGCCGAACACTCACCGAAAACCCACAGAAACTGCCCAAAAACTGCTGCTGATAATATATCAAGGTTGTACTCTTTGTTTCTGGTGTGTCTGTTCTCCCTGGCTGGGAGCTATAGGATTAGCAGTCCTGAGCACTCAAGGATCGAAGGGTTTAGAGGTTTGTCCAAAAGGATCCACACCACGGTTGTCGAGCGTGAGCGATACAGCGAAAGTGACAGGCGTGTATCCATGATTCCCATCGTTGCCATGGTCTCCTTGAGTACCTTGTAGACTGGGAGTAAGCTGTGTCATTGGATGCCACTTGTTCGGGTTTGTTCACCCAGGGGACATCCCAGCTCAACCCGTGGGCACTCCCACTGGGACTGGACACCAGAATGGACACCGCCGGGATACCCAACTGACTGACAGCCTGAATTCACTGCAAACCTACTCCTGCGGGCATCTGTATCCTTCGTCCACTGCCCTTGCCCCGTGGTCAGCTCTTCCTTCTCTCCTGTTTTTTTTTCACTCCATTCGTCTGCAGTGTCGGGTTTTTCCGGCGGCTGCTCTGCGCTGTGATTGGCAGCTGCTCGGTTTCTCCGGCGTGTGCGGCGGGGTTAATCCAGATGTTTTTGCGGCTTTCGGTGTGCATTCGCCGGGTTTTGAGGTGAATGTTCATTGGGTTTGCGGTGGCTTTTCTCTGCACTACAATGGCCCTTTTGGTGCTTGCTGAATACACCGTAGGGTCGCCGAAATGGGATTGCCAAATTGCACTAAATTGAAGAGAACGAAAAGCCACCGACCGAGTGGTGACTTTTCGATTCTCTTTGAATAACCGTGTCGGTCAAAATAGCCAAACCAGAAAAATTCTCCCATTTATCTCACTTTCCAAAATCGGATATTTGGTCTAGATTGTTTTCTGTGAATTCTCCTGATTTTCACCTTTCTTTGAATAGACCTGTTAGACATCCCCAAACTCATTCAAATGCTACAGACATCCCTGATGCTCATATTCCACCCAGAAAGACAACATTACGTAATGATCATCACTTACAAACAGCCCCATCTATATTCACGAGTCTCATGCTGTATATTTATACACAGAATGCGGTTTGATATGTTGCAAAATGCCTGTGCGCTCTATTAATACTGTTTATTATTATTCACATGTACTTGCTTTACAGATTAAAATAGTCAACCTGTAGGCAAATAAAAACTATGGGTCCTATTCCACTGCTGATGTTAAGATAACTGCGGGAGTCATTATACATAACAGCTCCAGAATTATCTTTAACGTTGGGAATCGTTATTCTGCTGTTGGGCATAATGCACCCCTACTGTAAATTAAAATCTTCTATATCTTATATAGGAGGGGTTACTTTGCGCCTGGGATTGGAAAAGCAAGCTATTCCATGGAAGCTTATGTTTCTATCCTGGAGCCAGTATTTCTTCAATGAATACAGACTGGTGTTAAGTGATTTCCATTAGCAGCTATCACTCTCTACCTCTGCTTAGTACCGGGGCCAAGTCCTCATAAAGCATCTACACCGGAATAGGTGCAGTAAAAGGGCAAGCAAAACTGCAGAATATGGTCCTATGTATCTCTGTCAATGTACATCAGGTGCTCTATGAACTTGGGATTCATTTACTGAAATTGTGCAATAACACTGCCACCTAGTGATAACATTAGCTACTGTCATTTTTGTGTGTGGAACTATTTGCAGATACATTACTCTTACAAATTTAGACACATAGAATATAGAAACACATTATACAAAATAACAAATAGTTATCTTTTCTTCAAAATATATGTAAGATGGATAAAACAATGATTGGTAGAATGTAAAAAGGGATTTCCATTCCCACTGGTTTCTACACAAAAAACATAATAAAATTATATTCACACAACCAAAATATTGTATGTAGTTTGGGATTTTGGGTTGAAGGTTTTTTTTAAGAATGTATTTTTTGTAAGTAGAAGTTGATATAAATCAGTATGTTTGGGCCCTATGAAAAGTTGTGTACATACTAGACATGGGCATGCACAAAACATATGCCTTCCTATCCTCTCCACCTCTATCACAACCGTGGTCAATGGGTGAGGCGTTAAATCAGAGGATGTCATATAGCCCAACTGCTCTGATTTTGCCACTCAGATATAGGGTTTTAATCCAAATAGATTTTATTGTAAATGGATCTGGGCAATTATATTCGGACTGGTTTCGGTCAAGTTGGATTCTATTGATTCGGCATGCGATTTGGTTCAGATATTGGTAATTTGGAATTTCGGATCATTCAAACTGTCCGAATTACAGATACGTCATTCAAATTCTGAATCAGCCCAAACCAAATCACAGATGTTGTCTACTGTGGAATAAGTTTGCACTTTATAAATAATTATAATAAAGTGTTTCTATGTATTTGGCAGGAGTGCATATACATGTGCTCCGGTATATTTTATTATTATTATTCTTTATTTATGAGGCGCCAGCATATTTCGCAGCGCTGTACAATGGGCACAATATAGACAGGGTTACAATACATTGAACAACATTTTGACAAACCAGTACTGGAGGAAATGAAGGTCCTATTCCCATGGGAACTTAGAATCTAGAAGGGTTTCGGGTGGGAAACAGGAGGAGAGGACTGCAAGTTGAGAGAGATGGACTGCAATGTGAGAGTGATGGACAGTAAGGTGAGATTGATGGACTGGTGAGAGTGATGGACTGGTGGGGTCAGTAAGTCGGGTGGTAGGCTTCTGAAATAAGAATGTCTTAAGGGAGCGTTTGAAGGAAAGGAAAGGAAACTAGGGGAAAGTCTGACAGTACAAGGTAGAGCGCCTCAGAGGATGGGGGCTGCACAGGAGAAATCCTGCAGTCTATCATGGGAAGAGGTGGTGCGGGGAGAAGCTAGTCACTGTTTGACCTTAGGGAGCAGGCTGGGGTGTATTTGGTGATTATTAGTGAGGACAGGTAGTGGGGAGCTGAGTTAGTAAGAGCTTTGTAGGGCAGGGAAAGGATATTAAATTTAATTCTGCAGTGGATGTGGAGCCAGTGAAGGGACTCGCAGAAGGGAGCAGCAGAGACAGAGCAGATGGATGAGTCTGGCAGAGGCATTCAGAATGGATTGTAGGGAGGCGAGGCAAGATAGAAGGTGGCCAGAAAGAAGATTATTACAATAGTCAAGTCGGGAGATTACAAGGGCGTGGATGACATGATTTGTGGTGTCATCAGTAAGAAATGGCCGAATTCTGGAAATATTACGCATCGTAGTGGCAGGAGGAGGAAAGAGACTGGATGTGGGGGATGAAGGAAAGAGCCGAGTCAATATATGGGAATGTGAATGTATTTCTGTATACATGTATGTATATATACATTTATTCTTTTATATACTCTATGGGCCCTATTTCATTCCTCGCACATCGGTTTTGCGCGCACGCAAATGCACATTTGCGCGAGGACAAAACCATTTGAGCAGAACGCCGTATTTCAACATTCGTGCAAACGATGCGCATTATCGTTTGACGCGGATGGACTTACGAGAGCGTGATGAACTGTGCGCGTCCTATACTTAACATTGTGAGCGCAAATGCATTAAGCGGATGGTATTTCAGTAGATGCGCAACTTCCTACGAACGTTTGCGCGCACAATTTTAACGTCTTTGAAAATGTGAAGTGCAAATCTGAACGTTCTGGCCGAAACAAAATACACCAGCATGAAAAAAAATATACAACACAGTATAGTTACACATTCTACACATGCCCAAACAAAAAAATAGTGAATTCGTGCATATTTTTTTTATTTCTGCAGCACGTATGCTCAGATTTATTTTGACAGGCACAAAAACGTTAGTCAGTCAATTAAGGTGAATTGATGTCAATTAAGGTTCTTAATTCTGATTGGCTGAATCTCTCAAAAAAAACCAGTCCACGCACTGATTTACATGCGCAACGTTACTGCGCGCGTATTACACTTCGTTTTGCGCGTTTTTTTACTAACGTTATTTTTTGACGGATGAGAAAATGCGTTTGGATCCGAATATCACGTTAATTTTCGGGCGATAACCCTGGACAATGCGCACAAAAAAAAATTTGCGCTGCGCGAGCGCATTTGCGCAGAGAATGTAATATGGCCCTATGTGTGTGTATGTGTGTATACATGTATACAGTGGCAAGAAAAAGTATGTGAACCCTTTGGGATTACATGGAGTTTTGCATGAATTGGTCATAAAATGTGCTCCGATCTTCATCTAAGTCACAACAATTTGACAAACACAGTCTGCTTAAAATAATACAACACAAACATTATGTTTTTATTGAACAGAACATGTAAACATTCAGGGCCATATTACATACTTGGTACTAACTTAACCAGAGCAGATGTAAACTTAAAACCATATTACATAGTTGGTGCTAACTTAACCAGAGCTGTTGTAAACTTAAAACCTCCATAGGCTATAATGGCTCTGGGAAGTTTACAACAGCTCTGGTTAAGTTAGTGTAGCGCTGTTAAAGATTGTGTTGCTGCATTTGCTCGTTATGGCCACCAGAGGGAGACAGGAGCCATATGGACTATGCTGGACCTAAACGAACTACAATTTCCATTGGGCTTTGCGGCGGAGACAGGAAGTGGGTGGGAGAAAGGGGAAGGACGTCAGCAGCCTCGTGCGGAGGAGAGGCAGAGTGAGCCGAGCAGCGAAAGGTGGGAGACGCACGTGAGACTGCCAGGGATTGTGACCAGGCCGGGGAGCAGGTGCTGCCTCCGAGTGCTGGAGATCGAGACAGTGACTTTGCAGAGACCTACCTACGCACCGCTGAGAGGTTTGCACAGAAATTTAGTTCCGGTTGGACCCCGAGTAAGGAGACTGCGATGATCCATTGGGAGTGCAGGTGGTAGGCCGTAGTTTCTCGTTGTGGGGATCGGACAAGCGAGGGAGCTGATACGGTGGCACAGAGTCCCAGTGGAAAAGCGGAGGGACATCCTTGATCGGGAAGCGGAACAGATTGTTTAACGGATGGGTGAGAGGCCTTCCAGGCCGCAGTTCCAAGTATATCAAAGCACGCTGCATTATTGTTTAAATCTACAGGGCCCCAACGTGACTAGTCAAAAATTTGCTCATTTCATTCACTGGCCAGTTGAATACAGTACCCGGGTACCCGAGATCATACACATACACGTTTTTGAGACATTACTTTCACGGGACTTACACTCCAGAACTGAAGGGGTTAAACTTTTCTTTTGCCGCCGCGTGTTTTTCCCGCATTACGAAGTCCTGTCGTTCATATAACGTGTCTACATTATATATGCCGCTTTATTGGGATCAATAAAGTATATAATCTATAAAATCCACAACAGTGCTGGTGTATATTTATTCCCTAGTGCGGTGAGACTAACCCGAGGTTAATTCAGCAGCTCCTCCGGGAGTGAGCACTACACGTGGGAGCTCGTCCGGGATTCCAGCCTCTGTAAGAAACCTCAATTAAAGGGTTAATTATGGATCCAGTCACTGCTGCCAAATGGTGTGAGGAGCAAAATAGCCAGATAGAGTTAAGCATAGTCATGGACATTCCTGCAGACACTTGGGCCGAAGATCAGATTCACCGGGCCGTGGTCGCGCTGACACCAGATCATCGGGGGTTAATTCTGGACATTAAAGCGAACCCAGATACTTCTCACACATATGTTCTTTTTGAGTGGAGAAAGGGTGTTCCAGTGTGTTTTCAGGGTGCGAGCGTGAAGCTGACCAACAAGGTGGAAGTTCAACTGATTCAGCCAAGTGCGCCACGTGACGATCCAGCCAATGTTCCCGCGCCCAGTCTGCTGGCCATGATCGGGCCTGAATTTATAGTGGCTATCGGAGATTTGCAGGCTAAATGTCAAAGAACAAGCCCTCCACACACTAACTTTGGTTATCGACGGTTGAGGAATTTTACAGGAAGCGTACCAACTCCGGCGGGAGAAGAAACCTTCAAAGAATGGGTAGAACAGGCGATGCAGGCTCTCGATGAGTGGGACGTCCCTGAAGCACAGAAGAAGCAAAGAATTACTGAGAGCTTGAAGGGACATGCGTCAGAGGCTGTCAGAAACCTGAAGTTGAGTAAGCAAGACTTACCTAAACATATTACAGGAAGTCTTTGGGCGAACATAAAAGGCTGCTGAGCTCATTTACCAGTACGAGCACACCTACCAGCAAAAAGGTGAGAAAATGACTGTATATATGAGGCGCCTAGATAAGATTCTGCACCAGATACTTCTTAAGAAAGGGGCCGAACCGGCCACAATAGACAAAATCCGAATGCAGCAGATATTGAGGGGCACTCAACCTCTAGATCCTGTGATGTTACAGCTGAAAACCAGAGAAGGTAACCGAGAATTGAAATACCTAGAACTGATTCGAGCTGTTAGAGAGGAAGAAGATCTGCTAGAAGAAAAGTCTTTAAGGAGAGGAGAAAGAGCTTACGCACAACCCATGAGGCATAACGAATATTTGCAAGCTGAAGATGATTCGTTGGACACCTATGGATCCAAAGTTGACGGACAGGAGCATCTGTTTGTCCCTATATCCGCAAAGAGTGCTGCCAAAGAGTCAACCATTCCTGCATATAGTGAGATACACAAGACCATTAAGAAGGTGCAAGAAGCTCAAGCTGAACTGAAACAAGCACACACGGACCTGTGCTGAGAACTTTTGAAGGTGGCAGAGACACAGACCGATATGCAGAAGTTCCTCACTGATATGCGGACAACGGGAGTTGCTGTGGCATCTGGCCAGGGTCCTTCAACTGAATCACCACGAGCAAGTGCACCTCAGTCTTCAAAGAAGAGATGTTTCAGTTCTGGGGAAATGGGTCATTTCCGAGCACAATGCAAAAACCAAAGGCCTGAAGAAACTAAAATGGAAGAGTTCCTAAAGGCCTTGGAAGGGCTGCTATCTACCTCACAGGCGGGAAATGCCAGAGGGCCCAAGTGAAGGAGCGAACTAGGTGCCCAATGGTTGAAAACCATTCCAAACCTCAAACCAGAACTGAAAGAGTTACTCCCTTAGTGTCCGGTCCTATGTCATGGGGAAACAATGCTCACCCAAAACCTCCACGAGTCAAGAAGAAGGCCAGGGTATGGCGAACTGGGTCTATGCCTCCTGCGGCTACGACCAAGTTTCCTGACCAGCTGATAGGTCCTTCTCCCATCGTTCCAATCCAAGTGGAGGGAGTCTACACTAAAGCTCTGTTAGACTCGGGGGCTCAAGTGACGTTGATATATCGAGACTTCTACGAGAAGCACTTGAAACATATACCTCTACAGAAATGAAAGGACCTTGAGATCTGGGGTATCGGAACTGAGAAGCTTCCCTATGATGGATATCTACAGGTGAAGTTAGAAATTGGATCCGAAGGAGTGAACAAAGAGATTCCAGCTGAAAGGTTCTATCCTAAAGATGCTCCCATCTCGCCTGAGTGGAAGAAACGACTTCAGTCCCAGATCCTAAAATGGAAGGACTTGTTCTCGAAGGATGAGTTCGACGTGGGTTTAGCTAACAGTACTGAACATCGCATTCGACTACAAGAAGATAAACCGTTTCGAGAAAGCTCAAGACGAGTTCCGCTGGGAGACTTGGATGATCTACGAAAACAGCTGAATGAACTACAGAGGACTAAGGTGATTCAAGAGTCCAGGAGTCTGTACGCTTCTCCAATAGTAATGGTTCGAAAGAAGAATGGTTCTATCCGTCTATGTATAGACTATCGTACGCTAAATCAGAGGACCATTCCAGATCAATATGCCACTCCTCGGATAGAATATGCCTTACAGTGTTTGTCTGGAGCAAAATGGTTTAGTGTACTAGACCTGCGAAGTGGGTATCATCAGATACCAATGCATCCTGAGGACAAAAAGAAGACTGCGTTCATCTGCCCACTGGGGTTCTTCGAGTTCAACAGAATGCCTCAAGGCCTTACGGGGGCTCCCGCCACGTTCCAATGGTTAATGGAGAAGACAGTCGGGGACATGAACCTGATTGAAGTGTTGGTGTATCTAGATGATATTATTGTCTTCGGGAAGACCCTGGAAGAACATGAGCAGCGGTTGGAAAAGGTCTTGAAGCGGCTCCACGAAGAGGGGTTGAAACTGTCCCTAGAGAAGTGTCAATTTTGTCTACCTTCCGTTACGTACCTGGGACATGTTGTTTCGGCAGAAGGTGTTTCGACGGATCCTCGAAAGTTGGAAGCTGTAGCTTCCTGGCCTAGACCTCGAAATGTTACTGAACTTAGATCTTTCCTGAGGTTCTGCTCATATTACCGAAGATTTGTAGGAGGATTTGCCAAGATAGCTCAACCCTTGAATAAGCTCCTACAGAATGAAGACGTGGAAGAAGGCTCCAAGGCCTCTGATCGAAGTTCATCGGCTAAAGGGCAAAGGAAGGCTCAAGAATCCATCCAAGAAGAATGGACTAATCAATGTGAAAGAGCCTTCATGAAGCTGAAAGAGAGTCTAACTCGAGCTCCCGTCCTGGCTTATGCTGATCCTCATAAGCCATTCGAATTGCATGTGGATGCCAGCAGAGAAGGTCTAGGAGGAGTCCTATACCAGGAATATGGCAGATTGTTGAGGCCTGTAGTGTATGTGAGTCGAAGCCTTACACCTTCAGAGAAGAACTATCCTACCCACAAATTAGAGTTCCTAGCCTTGAAGTGGGCGGTAGTAGACAAGCTGAAAGATTATCTGTATGGGGCTGAATTTGTGATCAAGACTGACAACAATCCTCTTACGTACGTCCTTACTACTGCGAAACTGGATGCAACGGGACATGGGTGGTTGGCCGCTCTGTCAGGGTTTCGGTTCAGCCTGAAGTATCGCCCTGGAGTGAATAACCGAGATGCAGATGCTTTGTCAAGAAGACCCTACACTACAGAATGGACTCAGCTGACTCCAGATGGGGTGCAAGCCTTATGTCAAGGGGCAGAGCGCCGTGTCAAGGGAGTAGTTGAAGCAGAAGCTATAGGAGTTATGGCCGCAGCTGTTCCAGAGTTTTATTGTAATCCTACACAGCTGAGGGATGAAAGTCTGCCTACTTTTTCGAAACAGGATCTGAGAACCGATCAGGCTAGAAATCCTCTGATTGCGTTAACAGTGAAGGCTATAAACGCGAACAAAAGGGAAATTCTACTGACAAATTTCCCAGAAGGAGCCCGATTGGTATACAAAGAATAGGAACGGTTGAAGATGTTGGATGGGGTGGTCTACCGAAGGGGCCCCTCAAACAATTCAGAAGAGACACAACAGTTGTTCCTTCCCACCAAACACAGAGAGGGTGTGCTGAGATCATTACACGATGACCATGGACATTTGGGTGCAGAGAGGACTTTTAAGCTGGTGCGAGACAGATTTTATTGGCCCTGTATGAGATCTGAAGTTGAAAGTTACTGCCATTCGTGTCTGAGGTGTATCCAGAGAAAGACCCTACCAACTTGAACTGCTCCAATGAGCCACCTGCAAAGTCAAGGACCTATGGATTTGGTGTGCATTGATTTCCCGTGCTTAGAGCCGGATGCTAGTGGGCAGGGAAATATTCTAGTAGAGACTGATCATTTCACCCGTTATGCCCAAGCGTTCTCTACTAAAGATCAACGTGCTCCTACAGTGGCAAAGGTTTTGATGGAGAAGTTTTTTGTTCATTATGGCCTACCCAGGAGAATCCACTCGGATCAGGGCAGAGACTTTGAGAGACGGCTTGTTGGGCAATTGCTGGAACTGTTAGGAATTCAGAAGACCCGAACTACTCCATATCACCCTCAAGGTGATGCCCAGCCAGAAAGATTTAATCGCACGCTGTTAAATATGTTGGACACTGTCAAACAGAGAGAAGCAGAATTGGAGTCGTCACATAGCTATGCTGGTACATGAGTACAACAGTACGGAGAGTGACGCTACCGGATACTCACCTTACCGTCTCATGTTCGGAAGAGAAGCTCGACTGCCTGTTGATTTGGCATTTGGGCTATCTCTTGATCAGACGTCTGTGGCCTCTCATAAAAATTATGTGGATAGACTTCGGAAAAATTTGGCTTCTGCATTTGAACAGGCCCGTTTGACCTCAGGGAGCAGAGAACAGAGGAATAAGCGAAACTATGACTTGAGAGTTCGTATACAGGATCTACAACCCGGTGATAGAGTTTTGCTTTAGAACTTGGGTGTTTCTGCGAGGCATAAGCTGGCAGCTGGATGGAGTTCTCAAGTCTACATTGTCTGCAAGCAACTGCCTGGTCTGCCAGTTTACCAAATCCGACCGGATGGAAAGGCCGGGCCTCTGAAAAACTGGCACCGAAATCATCTGTTGCCTTTGAGAGAAGCTGCAAGAATACCAGTTGGAGACCAACTTTCTTTACCGAACCCGCCTGTTCCACGCTCGACTCCCGTCACTCGGTCTCAGCAGTCACGGGTTGTTGAAGAAAGAGAAGAGAACAGTGAGGAAGAAAGTTTTTGTCTGGACTGGGTGTGCTCACCTGAGCCTGAAGAGGTCATCCCAGTTCCTGAACGGTGGTAAAGTAACCTGAGGCCTGAGGCTCCTGAATTCCGATTGGAAGTTCCTGAGGATTTGGAAGTTCCTGTAGTTCCAGAAGATGTGTCTATAAATTATAGTTCTATGCCTTCACTGGAAGGGTCATATTCAGAAGAGATGTCTGCTCCAGTTGTGGATGAAAGAATTGAGCCCGTACATGTGGCACTTCCACCTGAAGAGGAGATGATTGAGCCAGAGTCTAAATGTTCTATCCAACCCACTCAGAAACTCACTTACGATTCACCGGGACATAGCACTGAAGAGGCTGTCACCACAGTGCGAAGGTTGCCTAAAGTGTCTGCTATGCTAGCTGAGGTAGTCAGGAGCATGAGTCAACTTGAGGATGTATATCTGACCCATTGTATGTTTGCTGCTGAGCCTGTATATATTGCCTAATGTAAATGCTGAAATGTCATGTAAATGTTACACCTCCTTGGAGAGACCCAAGAGTTCTAGGAGGGGGACAGTGTAGCGCTGTTAAAGATTGTGTTGCTGCATTTGCTCGTTATGGCCACCAGAGGGAGACAGGAGCCATATGGACTATGCTGGACCTAAACGAACTACAATTTCCATTGGGCTTTGCGACGGAGACAGGAAGTGGGTGGGAGAAAGGGGAAGGACGTCAGCAGCCTCGTGCGGAGGAGAGGCAGAGTGAGCCGAGCGGCGAAAGGTGAGAGACGCACGTGAGACTGCCAGGGATCGTGACCAGGCCGGGGAGCAGGCGCTGCCTCGTGAGTGCTGGAGATCGAGACAGTGACTTTGCAGAGATCTACCTACGCACCGCTTAGAGGTTTGCGCAGAAATTTAGTTCCGGTTGGACCCCGAGTAAGGAGACCGCGATGATCCATTGGGAGTGCAGGTGGTAGGCCGTAGTTTCTCGTTGTGGAGATCGGACAAGCGAGGGAGCTGATCCGGTGGCACAGAGTCCCAGTGGAAAAGCGGAGACACATCATTGATCGGGCAGCGGAACAGATTGTTTAATGGATGGGTGAGAGGCCTTCCAGGCCGCAGTTCCAAGTATAACAAAGCACGCTGCATTATTGTTTAAATCTACAGGGCCCCGACGTGACTAGTCGAAGATTTGCTCATTTCATTCACTGGCCAGTTGAATACAGTACCCGGGTACCCGAGATCATACACATATACCTTTTTGAGACATTACTTTCATGGGACTTACACTCCAGACCTGAAGGGGTTAAACTTTTATTTTGCCGCCGCGTGTTTTTCCTGCATTACGAAGTCCTGTCGTTCATATACCGTGTCTACATTATATATGCCGCTTTATTGGGATCAGTAAAGTATATAATCTATAAAATCCACAACAGTGCTGGTGTATATTTATTCCCTAGTGCAGTGAGACTAACCCGAGGTTAATTCAGCGGCTCCTCCGGGAGTGAGCGCTACATTAGCACCAACTATGTTATATGGTTTTAAGTTTACAACAGCTCTGGTTAAGTTGGCACCAAGTATGTAATATGGCCCTCACAGTGCAGGGTGGAAAAAGTATGTGAACCTTTGGACTTAATAACTGGTTGATCCTCCTTTGGCAGCAATAAGCTCAACCAAATGTTTCCTGTAGTTGCAGATCAGACCTGCACAACGATCTGGAGTATTTTTGGACCACTCCTCTTCACAAAACTGTTTCAGTGTAGCAATATTCTTGGGATGTCTGGTGTGAATCGCTCTCTTAAGGTCATGCCACAGCATTTCAATCAGGTTGAGGTCAGGACTCTGACTGGCCCACTCCAGAAGGTGTATTTTGTTTTGTTGAAGCCATTCTTTTGTTGAATTACTTGTATGCTTTGGGTCAGTGTCCTGTTGCATCGCCCATCCTCTGCGGAACTGGTGGACTGGTGGACAGATGGTCTTACGTTTTCCTGCAAAATGTCTTGATAAACTCTGCAAATTCATTTTTCCATCAATGACAACAATCCGTCCAGGCCCTGAGGCAGCAAAGCAGCCCCAAACCATGATGCTCCCTTTACAGTGGGGATGAGGTTTTGATGTTTGAGGTTAATTGAATTTAAGCAGGCATGGGATAGGCATAAGGCTATCCTAAATAAAAGATAAATCCAGGTAAAGTAACCATGTAATTGGGCAGACTAGATGGGCCAAAATGTTCTTATCTGCCGACATTTTTCTATGTTTCTATGTTGGTGTGCTGTGCCTTTTTTTCTCCACACAGTGTTGTGTGTTTTTTCCAAACAACTCAATTTTGGTTTCATCTGTCCACGGAATATTTTGCCAGTAGTGCTGTGGAACATCCAGGTGCTGTTTTGCAAACTTCAAACGTGCTGCAATATTCTTTTTGGACAGCAATGGCTTCCTCCATAGTGTCCTCCCATGTACTCCATTCTTGTTTAATGTTTTCCTTATTGTAGATGTGTCAACAAAAATGTTAGCATGTGCCAGAGATTTCTGTAAGTCTTTAGCTGACACTCTAGGATTCTTCTTTACCTCATTAAGCATTCTGCGCTATGCTATTGCAGTCATCTTTACAGGATGACCATGCCTAGGAAGAGTAGCAACAGTGCTGAACTTTCTCCATTTGTAGACAGTCTGTCTTACCGTGGACACATGAACATCAAGGCTATTGGAGATACTTTTGTAACCCTTTCCAGCTTCATGCAAGTCAGCAATTCTTGATCGTAGTTCTTGTGAGAGCTCTTTTCTATGAGGCATGGTTCACATCAGGCAGTGCTTCTTGAAACCAGTAAACCCAAAACTGGTGTGTGTTTTTAAAGGGCAGGACAGCTTTCAGCAACACATCCAATAATATCACACTGATTGGACTCAAGGTTGGCTCACTCCTGGCTCAAATTAGCTCTTGGAGAAGTCATTAGGCTAGGGGTTCACATACTTTTTCCACCATGCACTGTGAATGTTTACATGTTATGTTCAATAAACCCATAAAAACATAATGTTTGTGTTGTATTATTTTAAGCAGACTGTGTTTTTCAAATTGTTGTGACTTAGATGAAGATCAGAGCACATTTTATGACCAAGTCATGCAAAACTCCACGTAATCCCAAAGGGTTCACATACTTTTTCTTGCCACTGTATGCCTGTATTTCTCTGTTTGTAAACAGTGCATGTGTTCCTATCTGGGTGTATATGTGTGTATATGTCTGCATGTGTGTATGCTTGTGTTCCTTTATTTGTGTCTGTATGTATTTGTACAGGTATCCAAGTGTCCTGCCTGCTGGTGCTCCTGCAGTGCGGCCTCCCCAACAGAGAGGGTGCCAGTCTCTGAATCAGGCCACTTTGAATGCTGCATCTGATCAGGGACCTAGGGCTTTAAATATCAGTCACTGACAGTGCTCTGAGCCCTGACGTGGTTTATTCTACCCCTCAGCACGTGTCTTCTAGCTCCTGCATATGATTTTCTGGTTTGACTTCTGGCTTGTCTATTGGACTGTGATTTCTGTGTTTATCCCTTGGCATATGTTTTTCTCGTGTACCGACCTCTTTACCACAATATCTCTCCTGTCCCTGATCTGTACTTTTATGTATTGTTTGTATACCTTCTTTAGATTAGTACCTGGCCATTTTCAAGGACCAGCTTCTCAGATTAGGGTTTTTCTTGCTTTGCTGGGTTTTGTCTGCGTGTTGGGTGACTCTATATCCTTACACCAAGTGAGTATATATGTGTGTAAAATTGTATACATAAATATGCGTATGGATTGTGATGTTATGAGGGGGAATTGTGCAGGAAAGGGGATCTGGCTTATTTTTCTCTTTGGCACTCCCTTAGCTTTTGTTTTTCCTTTAATGTTAGTTTTAGTTAATTTCACTAGATGGCAGCAAATTCCAGTTATTTGTCCATTTTGCATCCTTACATTGTTTTGTCCATGTAGCAGTTTGCCGATTCATAATTCAGATGAATTTTGGGAGAATTGCAATTCCAGCAGAAAACATACAGATGTTCATATAATGGATAATTTACCCCTTACCAAATAAAAATTATAACACTATAGTAGACTCAACATCAAAATTATGTTTAAATTATTGTGTATTATAGAGCTTTGTATGATAATTCTTCAAAACACGCTACTCTGATACAGCTCTGTAGATATTATTTGAATAATTTAAAAATTATAACTTTTCCCTCAAAGGGAAAATAAAAAGACATTTTGTATAGTCAAGACATAATCTAAGATGGTATAACTTAGACATGTGCACAGCACAAAATTTCGTTTTGAACTAATGGATTAGTCCTAAAATGCAATTTATTTAGTTGCTAAAGAAATTCGTTTTCAGTTCTTTAGTATGAAAACTAATTTCATTCATCCAAAAACCAGTGGATACAATTACTATTGTAGTGGCTCCTCAGAGGGCTGAGATCGCTGCTTGTTACAGTATCACTCACTCTCAGCACAATGTGGGCCATATTACATAGTTGGTGCTAACTTAACCAGAGCTGTTGTAAACTTCCAGAGCCATTATAGCCTATGGAGGTTTTCAGTTTACAACAGCTCTGGTTAAGTTAGCACCAACATTGTAATTCTGCCCGTGTCAGGCAAAGCTGTTATAGTAACTGACTGCTGCTCATCACAGCGCTCAGAGTTTCAGTAAAACTAGTAAATAATATTTTTATATATAAGAGGTTTAGAAACAATATTATTTCCTTGTTTTACTGAAACTCTGAGCGCTGTTACAGTCAGTTACTGTAACAGCTGCGCCTGATACATTGTACTGAGAGATATGTCACAAGCAGCTGATCTCAGCGCTCACAGCCACTGGATTTAAAGGGCTAAAAAAAAAAGGCTCCTCTCTGTATAATGTATAGAACATCCTCCTGCATTAATTAATGCCCCTCTCTGTATAGAACATCCTACTGCATTGGCATGTGGAGGGTGCAGAACTTTGGATGTTGCGATGTTGCGATCTTCAATGCTGGTCTCCTTCACTCATCAATGTAATATCACAAACAGGACTGAAACTAAAATGTAGTGCATTTTATTTTAGTTTCTTTCGTTTTTTGTACTGAGCAATTTCGTTTCTCTTGAGTAAACGAAAACTAAATTATCCCAAAATTCGGACTAAATCGTTTTAGTACTAAAACGAATGCACATGTCTAGTATAACTCTGAAAAGTATAATCATAACAGTTCTACTCCTCTGTTATGGGGAGGAATTTCTAAATATTTTGTAATACTTCCCAAACCCAGGTCACAAATTTACCTCCCAATTCATATGAAATGTTATGCTATTTTACATGCCAAATATTCTAACCCATATCTCTTCCAAAGATTCCACTTCCAAGGACTAAGGGGTCTTTTCACAAGCACCAAACTTGATCGCAATTTCGTTGCGTTGCAAAAAATATGGTGCATTCACTATTTATCGAATGATCACTCTATTTTCTCAAAACTGGAGCCGCTGAGGCAGGTAAAGGTCGGCGAAAACCGCTGATAAGTGTCAAAATTGCCTCAGCGAATTCCAACAAAGTAAAAAACAGAAGGAATTTTCCTAATTCTCCTAATAGGAGCTTAAACAGATAAAAATGTGTATAAATAATAATAAAATAGGTCCTTCAATAATATAAGAAAATAAAAAGATGTTAAATAATTTTAAAAGACTTTTAAAAAATTAAAGTCTTTCAAAAAAACACTAAATGGTCTTTTAAAAATAAAAATGGATTTATCAAAAAAATAATAAAGGGTCATTATTTTTTTAAAAAAAATATATTACATTTATTGAAAAGAAACCTAATGGATTTGCCTGTTTAAACCTGTCGAAATAAAACTGAAAATCAGGTCATTCCGCAGAACTTTCGATGCAATTCAGTGGTCTGTAAGTAGACAAATAGTTCTCAATGGGACAATTTCGGTGCAGTCGAATTGCGGCTAATCGCACTGAAATGCACCGTATTTCACTGTCAATTCACCTGTATTTGAAAAATTTACTGCTTTGTGAATAGACAAATTGCCTCGAAATTGCATCTATGGTGAAATTCACAATTCGGTGCAATTTGGTGACAATTTCGGAAATTAGTGAATAACCTTCTTTATTGTGGAATTCCTGTTGAGTGTAGGGATGAGCTGTTCGGTTCGATCGGTTCGGAGTTCGATTCGAACAATGCCCGTTCGGCGAACATCTAACATTTCCATGTGTACGCCCACAATGGACTACAATGCACTTTTCCACTGGCCAGAAGCCTGTAATTGGCTACAGCCTGCAAATTTTGCCCAATCATGGGCTCACAGAGCTAAGTCCCGCAGCACACTATATAAGGCTTCTTCCCTGCCTGCAGCCCCAGCGCGTGTATTTGCAGGAGTGAATCAGAGAGGAGAGGAGATTGTTCTGTCAGGGTGTATCAGTGACGTTGTAGGAGATTTCTGGGAATTAAAATCTGTGTTGGCACTGCCAGGCTATCTGGGACAGTGTGTTTCAGTGAGTTGTAGGAGATTTCTTGGAATTAGAATCTGTGTTGGCACTGCCAGGCTATCAGGGACAGTGTGTTTCAGTGAGTTGTAGGAGATTTCTGGGAATTAGCCTGGCAGTGCCAACACAGATTCTATCAGGGACAGTGTGTTTCAGTGAGTTGTAGGAGATTTCTGGGAATTAGAATCTGTGTTGGCACTGCCAGGCTATCAGGGACAGTGTGTATCAGTGAGTTCTACCACAGCTCAGCAAATTAGAATCTGTCTTGGCACAGCCTGTTGTCAGTGTGTATCAGGGTGTTATACCAGAGTTCAGCAAATTTGAATCTGTATTGGCACAGCCAGGCTATCAGGGATAGTGTGTATCACTGACTTATAGCATTGTTCTGGAAAATCTGTATAGCTTTGATCTAATTCTAGATACCATACAATAACACAGTTTAATCAGAGTTTATGTGTTTATCTATTGAGAGTTGAATCTGGCTGTTGCCAGCTACCAGGGTGTTGCAGGCTGCAGGAGAGGAAGTGAATGAGAGAGAGAGAGTAGAGGACATTGGCAGCCTTGCAGGGAAAATATCAGTAAAATCGCCAATTTATATCAGAGTTCTGAATATCTTTAATCTATAAACCAGAGTTGAATCTGAGTTCTGCATATCTCCAATCTTTATACCAGATTTGAATCAGACTTCTATATATTTCCAATCTTTATACCAGAGTTGAATCAGACTTCTGTATATCTCCAATCTTTATACCAGAGTTGAATCAGACTTCTGTATATCTTTAATCTATATATCACTCCCCATGTCAGAAAGACCAAAAAGGATAGGCAAACGCTCCCAGACACAGATAAGAGGGCAAGCAGCCTCTGTGTCGGAAGGCTGTGCCCCTGGTCGTCGTGGACGTGGTGCATCCTCTGCAGGGGCACGCTTGTCCTTTCTAACTGGTGCTGGCCGTCTTAAGCAGCAGCAACATACAGAGGATTTGCAGGATTGGCTAACCAGGCCATCCTCATCCTCCTCATCCTCTGCCATCCAGGCTTGTAGTGGTTTACAGTCCACCACAGCTGCCAAAACATCTAATTCAGCCTCCATGTCCACAGCTACTCCTGCCGTAGCCTCACTATCATACACGGAGGAGTCAGCTGAATTGTTTGACTACAGTGCCAGTGACGTGCTGCTTGAGGATGCACAGCAACTCAAGTGTTCTGATTCAAATTCTGAGGTTGAGGAAGGGAGTATAATCAGCCTAGAGGGAGGGGGTGCAAGTGACACACAAAGAACTGGCACTCATTTGTTTGCAGCAGCTGCAGCATATTGCGAGGTTGGCTCCAGTGATGAAAAGATAGGGGGTGATGACAATGATGATGAGGTCACTGACTTGACTCCACCTGGGTGCCTGATCGAACAGAGGAGTCAAGGGAGGCACAACAAATACGAGGCAGAACGTCCTCTATGACCAACCGTAGCCAGTCCAAGGCATCAGATGTCAGAGCTGCTCAGGTGCAGAGCGCTGTTGTCTCGCAGCACATGTCCAGGATCTCTGCTGTCTGGGAGTTCCTCACGACATGTGCAGCAGACTGCAGCATTGCTATTTTGTAAGCTATGTCGGAAGAGGGGATCAAGCGTGGGAAAGACATCAGACACTTGGGTGCCACATGCTTGAGGCGACATATGACCACCTGCCATGCATCCCGTTGGCACAACACTTTGCATAGGTCCTCCTCCTAATCTGTCTCTACCCCCACTATATGTCCTGCCATGTCATTGCCTACAACCTCCACTGACAGGGATGATGCTACAGTAATGGGTGTACCAGGTCCTTCCTCAGAATGTGACAGCATCCCATCAGCTGAAGATTTACGCAGTCAGATTACGTTGCTCCAGCTGCTGCAGCGTAAGAAAAAATATAGTACTGACCATCCCCAAGCACAGCGTCTAAGTGCCAGCTTAGCAAAATTACTCGCATTACAGCTGCTGCCTTTTCCAGCTGGTGGACTCTGGTTCCTTCCGTGAATTTGCCGAATGTGCTGTACCACAGTGGCAGGTTCCAAAACGTCAGTTCTTTTCACGGAAGGCCATTCCAGCACTATACCAGCACGTGGAACACAATGTTATTGTCAGGCGAGCACACGTAATAACAAGGGAGTGCTACGGTCGGTACTATACGTAACAATAGATAACTCTAAACATAGGTCCGATACCAGTCCTTGAGGTGGCTGGGTTATGCAATAGCGAGAGGTGAATCTATAAGGCAGGGACAACAAGCAAGGAGGACAGAAACCAGTCCTTAGAGTGGCTGGTATGGAGGCAGGTAAGTATGAAACATATGAGGTGGTAACCAGAGACAGTACGAGGTACCAGAGGAGTCTAACATGATCTAAGGTCGTAGGGATTCAACAATATACGAAGTCAAGTTCCAAAAGCCGAGTCAAGGGAGTATAGAGATACACAGGTCAATATCCAAAAGCCAGGTCATACACAGAAAATCAATCAGGTATAAAGAGATAAGCACTGAGGGTAGGCAAGCAAAACCACGAAAGGGCAATGAGAAAAAGGCAAAAGAACTTTTAAATATCGTGCCCTGCAATCCGATTGGCCATCAGGGTCACATGGTGAAGGGAAACCCACGGTGGAGGCGTGATGATGTCAGATGCGGCGTGCAGCCGGCAGAAACTTAAAGCCATTGAGACCGGCGGCACATGCGCGTAGGACGTGAGGAAGGGCTGCGGGGAAGACGCAGACCCCGAGGCCGCAGGGAGGGACGCCAGAGCCGCGCCAGCCACCGAGGACTGACAGTTATGGAGTCATTGGGAAAGGCAGTCAGCAGCAAGGTGCACATTACTTTAGACACGTGGTCCAGCAAGCATGGACAGGGCCGTTACATTTCCTTCAAGGCACACTGGGTAACTCTGCTTGCAGCTGGGAGGGATCCAAGATGGGGCTCTGTGCTTGAGCTTGCTCATCCACCACGCCTCCATAAAGCTGCTTATATGAGGTCTGTCTGCTCCACCACCTCTTCCTCTTCCTCCTCCTCCTCCTCCTTCAATGTCTCTGGTGAAGTGGCAGTTAAACCGACACGTGGCAGGGGCTACGCAATAGCTCAAGCAAAAAGATGCCATACTGTGCTTGAGCTGCTTTGTTTAGGGGACAGGAGCCACACCGGGCCAGAAATTCTGTCAGCTCTGCAGGGACAGGCGCAGAGATGGTTAACACCACGCCAACTTCAGCTGGGAATGTTCGTCTGTGATAATGGCAGCAACCTTCTCTCCGCCCTACGCAAGGGTAAATTGATGCATGTACCATGCCTATCACACGTCCTAAATCTAGTGGTACAGCGTTTCCTAACCAGGTACCCTGGGCTGGCAGGCTTCGCAGCCAGGCCAGAAATGTCTGAAGCCACTTCAACCGGTCATTCCCAGCAAGTGTTCACCTGGCAGAAATTCAAAGAGAATTCCACCTTCCCACAAACTGCCTGATCTGTGACATGCCCACCAGGTGGATCTCGACATTGGCAATTCTGCAGCGTCTGCACAAGCAGCAGAGGGCCATCAACGAGTACCTGTGTGAGTATGGCACAAGGACAGGTTCAGGTCAACTTGGTTCCCCCCCCACAGTGGCTGATGATCAAGGATGCATGCACTGTACTGTCACCGTTTGAGGAGGCAACGAGGATGGTGAGCAGGGACAGTGCATGCATCAGTGAGACAATTCCTTTAGTGTTCCTGCTGGAGCGTACTCTGCGGGAAATTATAGATGTGGCTCTAGAGGCAGAGTAGCGGGAGGAAGAGGAGGCCTTCCCTAGCTCTTAAGGCCCCAGTCTTTCCACAGACAGCATTCCTGCGGGTCCTCAGATCAGACAGGAGGAGGATGAGGAGGAGGAACATTTAAGTAGTGGGGGCATTGAAAGTGGGGATTCCTCAAGGGAGGGTTTTGTGTGCCCAGAAACCCAAGGACTAGTAAGTAGCTAGGAGGAGGAAGTGCACGATGGGGTCATCCTCAGTGACCAGGAAGGCTCGGATGCTAATGCCACCTCCAACCTATGCTGCATGGGCTCCCTTATCCTGCAAAGCATGCTAAAGAACACCAGGATTCGTGCTATCAAGGAGAGGGATCATTACTGGTTGGCAAGCCTTCTTGATCCACGATACAAGGGTAAAGATGCAGAGCTCATCCTGCCCGCACAGACAGAGGACAGGATGAAACAACATGAGGACGCTCTAAAGCGACACTTGTGTAACTTCTTTCCAGGCACTGATAGGTTACCAATTGATGACACGGTTGCTTCTGAGGCTGCGGATGATCAGAGGAAGAGCAGTGAAGGCCGGGGCTGCTTGACTGATGCCTTTTTAAAAATTTTTAGTCCACAATGCCCAGGAACATCAAATGTAGGCACCCATTGCCAGCGTCTTCACCGTATGGTGCAGGACTACCTAGGGGCAAGTGCAGATCTGGATACCTTTACAGCAGATGATCCACTGGCTTACTGCATGTTGAGATTGGATCACTGGCCAGAACTTAGCCAATATGCTATGCAGCTACTAGGTTGCCCTTCATCCAGCGTGCTTTCTGAAAGGACGTTCAGTGCCGCTGGAGGTTTTGTCACAGACAATAGAGTGCGTCTGTCCACTGACTCTGTAGACCGGCTGACATTTATAAAAATAAATCAGTCCTGGATCAGCAGCTATCAATCCCCTGATGCTGACGTAACTGAATAGATCGGGGATCTCTTCAGCATTCCCAAAACCTCCACCAATGCACTCTTCCACAATACCTCAGAGGGGTTACGGTGTGAAGGCACTTGCTGCCACCAAAGGTAAAATATTTGGGTGCACTGCCACTGACGCCTATATCAGATTCATATCATTTTAATATTCGACCGCAGGGTCCACCACTGCACTCTTCCACAATACCACAGAGGGGTTACGGTGTGAAGGCACTTGCTGCCACCAAAGGCAAAATATTTGGGTGTGCTGCCACTGACGCCCATACCAGATTCATATAATTTTAATATTTGCCGCAGGGTCCAACCCTGAACTCTTCCACAATACCACAGAGGGCTTATGGTGGGAAGGCACTTGCTGCCACCAAAGGCAAAATATTTGGGTGCACTGACGCCTGTACCAGATTCATATCATTTTAAAATTTGACCGCAGTGCCCAACCCTGCACTCTTCCACAATACCACAGAGGGGTTACGGTGTGACGGCACTGTTGCCGACACTAAAGGCCCAATTTTAAAGCACCTATTGTTACTTTCATCCAAAGCCTGCATAAGTTTCACCATAATTTTGCCCAAAAATTCGCTAAACTTGTTCTATGTGTCCTAAAACGTCTCCTCTTTTCATATAGGCTGTCGTCCCAAGCAGTTGTTTATGAATAGATTAAAGGAAAACCATTTACCATCATTTGAAATGTCATTTTTTTGTTTTTAAATGTTTCTATACATCCTACAAATCCGCCACTTCACGGGCAGGTTATGGGGACCACCTAGGCATGATATTTGAAGGAATTTTTTGTTTTTATTCTTAACCTTTATTTCATGGAAAACTCACTGTTCCTTTAAAAATGTGTTTTTTTTAAACTTTTTGTCCTTTGTTTCCTGTCCCCCAGGGCACTACCCGGACCCCCATACACCTTTTATTGCAAATATCTAGCATATATGCCCTCTTGGAGGGCACTCTAAAAATCGAACGTTTGGGTCCCATTGACTTACATTGAGTTCGGATCGTGTTCGAGTTCGAACTCGAACTTTGAAATTGTTCGCGTTCGAAGTCGAACTGAACATGGGGGCGTTCGGCTCATCCCTAGGTGAGAGCTCTGGTTGTAGACAAACAAATATGTTGCCATGCATAACCGGAGTTGCTTACTCGGGCTTTATACGTAATGATAGAATTTCTGATCACCTTAAATTCATTTTGTGATTGTATAACACATCAATAACGGTACACATCAACACAAGTGTTTCAAATTTTCTGCCACTTACTTGCAAATCTTGCTAGTGGTCGAGCATTTTTATCCCCAGCTTCATTTGCAACTGAAAAAAAAAATAACATAAATTTTAGTTTACATTAAGATGCACTGCACTGCACATCTGCAATAACCTATTCCCTACCAAGCACTTTTTGTTGAAAAAATATTAACATGTATTCAGCTTCTAAACTCAACAGAAGCTGAAAAAACAAAGAGCAGCAAGCACAAATAATTGACAAGGGGCTCTATTACATTCCTTGCGCGCACGCAAATGCGTACTTGCACAAGGACAAAACCATTTGCGCAGAACGTCGTATTACGACGTTCGTGCAAACGATGCGCATTAACGTCCAACGCGAGGGACCCTGCGCGAACCCAGCGCGAGCGCAAGTTTGTGCCCGCATCCCATACTTAACATTGTGAGCGCCAATGCGTTAGTGCGCTGGTACGCGGATGGTATTCCTATCTTCGCGCAATGAAGGTTTGCACGCATTTTTGTAACGTCTTTGAAAAGCAGGTGGTAACTGTAATTTGATCGTTCTGGGTGAAACGAAATACACCAGCACAAAAAAAAATACAGCACAGTACAGTTACACATTCTACACATACCCAAACTTTAAAATTTATAAATTGTGTCATTGTTAATTTTTTCTTTTTTTGGTTGGTGGTTGTTAATTTTTTTTTTCATTTTTTCTAGTTTGTAAATATTTTATTGGAAATGGGTGATTGATGTTGGCTGAATCACGTGGCAAATCCCGTAACAAAACAGTCTGCCCACCGATTCCTGCACACAACGTTCATTTGCGAATGACTTTGCACGTCGGATTTGTGCACGAAAAATCTTGAAGAAAGAAAAAATGCGCTCGGATTGGAATACCACGTTAATTTTCACGCGATAAAGTTTTTTTTTCGTGCACAAAAAAAATTGCAGCTCCCTTTGCTCCCTCTAGTGGCAGATACAGATTATGACAGGCCCAGACAGCTCCTTCTGCTCACTCTAGTGGCGGATACAGAGTAAGACCGGCACAGGCACAGAAAAAATGTTTTTCTATCACATTTGTTTTTTTAATTGTAAAGTATATGATATGATGAAAATAATGGTATCTTTAGAAAGCCCATTTAATGGAGAGAAAAATTGTATATAATATGTGTGGATACAGTAAATGAGTACAAGGTAATTTACAGCTAAACACAAACCACAGAAAGTTAGTTAATATCTGTGTATACCTGGCTCTGCTACTAGCCAGTGCCTCATCAGCCACTGACCTCACCGCACGTCCCTGCAAAACAAATGCACTGGCAAGTACACAAACACGTGGTCCCCAGAAGACTCCTTTCCCCCAAACACACACTGGCAGATACGCAAACACATAGAATAGTTTGAATGGCTTATAGTGTTAAAAAACAATATCTATACTATAAAAGAGTAAGGCTTGGCGTGTCCGTCGCCAAGCCTTACTCTGCGCATGCGCGCGCAACCAGCGGCGGTTGGTTGCGCGCGCATGCAACCGCCGCGGCACGAGCCGGCTGCCGGCTCGCCACGGCGGTTACAAGATGCACACAGCAGCCGGGTAGAGGCTGCGCTCGCAGCCTCTACCCGGCTGCCGCGCGCATCCAACCCCCGAGCGGCAAAGGGAAAGGTCCCTCCGCCGCTTGGGGCTTGGATGCGCGCGGCAGCCGGGTAGAGGCTGCACTCGCAGCCTCTACCCGGCTGCCGAGCGCATCCGAGCGGCGCCGGGGAAGTGAAAGTTTCCCCACTTCCGCTCTTTGAAGGACCCAAGCCCCGGTCACGTGACCGCGGCTTGGGTCCTTCAAAGACCGGAAGTGGGGACACTTTCACTTCCCCGGCGCCGCTCGGAAAGGTAAGTATGGCGCCGAGCTCATGGGGCGGCTGTCCGAATGCCGATAGAGCATTCGAACAGCCGCCCCATGTCTGGTCTGGGGTCTGAGCTGGGGGGCATATAGCCATGAGCGCTGGGGGGCCAATATCCATGAGCTGGGGGGCCAATATCCATGAGCTGGGGGGCAATATCCATGAGAGCTTGGGGGGCAATATCCATGAGCTGGGGGGCAATATCCATGAGAGCTTGGGGGGCAATATCCATGAGCTGGGGGGCAATATCCATGAGAGCTTGGGGGGCAATATCCATGAGCTGGGGGGCAATATCCATGAGCGCTGGGGGGCCAATATCCATGAGCTGGGGGCAATATCCATGAGCTGGGGGCAATATCCATGAGAGCTTGGGGGGCAATATCCATGAGAGCTTGGGGGGCAATATCCATGAGCTGGGGGGCAGTATCCATGAGAGCTTGGGGGGCAATATCCATGAGCTGTGGGGCAATATCCATGAGAGCTGGGGGGCAATATCCATGAGAGCTTGGGGGGCAATATCCATGAGAGCTTGGGGGGCAATATCCATGAGTGCTGGGGGGCAATATCCATGAGCTGGGGGGCAATATCCATGAGCTGGGGGGCAATATCCACGAGCTGGGGGGCAATATCCACGAGCTGGGGGCAGTATCCACGAGCTGGGGGACAGTATCCACGTGCTGGGGCATATATCCACGTGCTGGGGCATATATCCACGTGCTGGGGCATATATCCACGTGCTGGGGCAATATCCACGAGCTGGGGCAGTATCCACGAGCTGGGGCAATATATCCACGAGCTGGGGCAATATCCACGAGCTGGGGCAGTATCCACGTGCTGGGGCATATATCCACGTGCTGGGGCATATATCCACGTGCTGGGGCATATATCCACGTGCTGGAGCAGTATCCAGGAGCTGGGGGGCAATATCCAGGAGCTGGGACAGTATCCACGTGCTGGGGCATATATCCACGTGCTGGAGCAGTATCCAGGAGCTGGGACAGTATCCACGTGCTGGGGCAATATCCATGAGCTGGGGCAGTATATCCACGTGCTGGGGCAATATCCACGAGCTGGGGCAGTATCCACGAGCTGGGGCAGTATCCACGAGCTGGGGCAATATATCCACGAGCTGGGGCAGTATATCCACGAGCTGGGGCAGTATATCCACGAGCTGGGGCAGTATCCACGAGCTGGGGCATATATCCATGAGCTGGGGCAGTATATCCACAATAGACTGCCCTCTGGGCAGGCTTTCCACCTTGTTATAGATAAACAATCATGAAATAATGTGAACACATGCAGTGATAAGCAAATTACAACCTGTGATTGCAGAAGAACATGCAAAATAATGAAAATATCCTCCCAGACATTGCACAAAATAGTGACTAAAAGACTGTTAAATATTTCATAAAATCTGGATAGATTGGGGTCAGGAATAGAATTGAAAGCAGTGACAGATGTTTTGCAGTGACATCACTCTGTCTATGGAAATCAAACTAACCAGTAGAAATTTCTATAATGCTAACATTGCAGATCTGTTCTTGGAATGTTTTGCCCAACTTAACACCTGATTTATTATATAGGAATGTAAGGGTTGTAAGAAAAAAAACAGGAATAGCTATATTTTCTACATATATAAACACCTTTACCATCAAATGACATGCATTCTTCCCCATATACACGTTCCCATGCAAACATTCCCGGGACAGCCTAAAACATTTGATGTGAAAATGGCTTAATGTACCATAATGTGCCTAAACCTCAATCAAATGCCTTGAAACTTTACACAACCTAAGGTCTCAGCTTTCCAAACCAATAGTAGAAGTTTCATGGATTTTGGTTTCCCACAGGGCAAATGAGTGACATTAAGCGTGTTTTTTGGAGAGCTTATTGTGGCTTAACGTACAAAAAACAATTTAGATGTTAACCAATTTTTCCCTCACTTCCCATACCACACAACTCTATCTATGCCAACATATTCTGAAGATTTTGGGTCATTTGATAAAACATACCAAAAGTTATTCATATTAAACAATTTTATTCCTTTTGGAATATGTTGGCATAGAGTCTTATATTATGGGAAGTTTGGGGGCAATTGATTAACATCGAAGTTGTTTTTTGTACGTTATGCCACATTAAGCTCCCCAAAAAATAAGCTTAATGTCACTCGTTTGCCCTGTGGGTAACCAACATCCATGAAATTTTCAGGATAGGTTTGTGAAGCTGAGAACCTAGGTTGTGCATAGTCTCAAGGCAATTGATTGAGGTTTAGGCACATTATGGTACATTAACCCCTTCCCGACCCTGAAGTACCATGTATGTCCTGCTCACGGGTCTCCCTTAGACCCGCGGACGTACATGGTCCACCAGTGCATAAAGCAAGGTCCATAAAGACATGGATGACAGAGTCTGGTGTGGATGAACTTGACTGGCCTGCACAGAGTCCTGACCTCAACCCGATAGAACACCTTTGGGATGAATTAGAATGGAGACTGAGAGCCAGGCCTTCTTGTCCAACATCAGTGTGTGACCTCACAAATGCGCTTCTGGAAGAATGGTCAAAAATTCCCATAAACACACTCCTAAACCTTGTGGACAGCCTTCCCAGAAAAGTTGAAGCTGCAAAGGGTGGACCGACGTCATATTGAACCCTATGGATTAGGAATGGGATGTCACTTAACTTCATATGCGAGTCAAGGCAGGTGAGCGAATACTTTTGGCAATTTAGTGTATATTAGAAACATCACTAGAAGATACATCACCTAGCGTAGATGATGTATCCAGTGATGTCTCTGAGCACCTGGCAGGGTCAAAATCTGGGTCTGAGTCGGACGAGGATGCCTCAGACTCAGATGCGAGGATAGCATAAGCCTCCTCGGCGCTGTAAACCCTCTCAGACAGTATATATAATATAGTATAAAATATTTTTTTATAATTATATATAAAAAGAACCGTTGGGTTTTCAGCAGAAAAAAAAATGGTCCTTATAAGAACCTTTTGGGTATCCCAGTAAACTACTAAATCTCTCTAAATCCCCCTAAATCTGCCTCAAATTCTCTAAATCTCCCTAAAATTTCTAAATGTCTAAATCTCTCTATACTTATCTCTCTCTCTCACTCACCAAAACACAAGTGAGGAGAGGGAGAGAGATTCACAGTGGTCAGAGCCAATATTTACAAATATTGACCTGACCAGACAAATTAGAAAATGTATTTAGAATTTTTCTAATTTCTGAATGGATGTTGCTAGCCTGGCTAGGAACATCCCCCACAGCCCCAAGAAGACCCTGCCCTTAGAAGGGCAGTGCCATCTTGGTTGTCACTTTTATTTTATTACATACATTTTTATTCATTTATTTTTACTTTTTTTACACTTTTTTCTGGTCTGCTGGGTACCTCGATCCCTCGAGGCACCCATCACAGCATCTGATAACTCATGTGATCTTTTTTGTACTGAGTGCCACGATACCTCGTGGCACTCAGTACTTCCTGCCGCTGCCAGAAGTGATCGCTCGGGGGGAGCGATCACAAGGCATATCAGCGGCAGGTAATGATATTGCAAGGATGCCTTGATAACGGGGCATCCTTACAATATCATCAGAGCAGCTGGAAGTGATTCCGATCGCTTCCAGCGCTCTGAGAAGTGCTGGGCACCTTTCCGGTGAAACTGGAAGTTGATTGCTCCCGTGGAGCGATCACAAGGGGCCCCGGCACTAAAGACTGCCAATGCATGGATGCCTGGACACCCAGGCATCCTGCAATGGCGTTTGAGTGGCTGGAAGCGATACCGATCGCTTCCAGCGCTCAAGTGACTGCAGGACATACCATGTACCTCCACGGGTCTAAAAGAGACCCGTAGCCAGACGTACCATTACGTCACTAAGGGGTTAAACATGATGAGCATAAAACGGTCAAAATGAGATCAGCACTCAGAGGTGAAATGGCTTAGCAGTGAAGGGGTTAAAAAGAAAAACCATGTAAAAATTGGGTATTTCTAATTTCAGGACAAAATTTTGAAACTATTTAGTCAGAGTCTTTTTTGGTGTTTGTAGGTTTTGGGAATAAAGTTCTAAAAAGTGTGCTTTTTTTTCCATTTTTTCATCATATTTCATAATTTGTTTTATAGTAAATTATATGATATAATGGAAATAATGGTATTTATAAAGTCCATTTAATGGCGAGAAAAATGGTATATAATATGTGTGGGTTCTATAAACGAATAAGAGGAAAATTAGATCTAAACACAAACAGGGCAGAAATGTAAAATTAGCAGTGGGTATTTTCAGACAGACAGTGGTAAAACTGTCTTGTCACTAAGGGGTTAAGCATTGGTTTCTGCTGAATTCACTGCAGGGTCAATGAATTTTACTCGCCGGTGACATTTCGGTGCTCTCTGAATAACCCCTAATATGTTTGTACTAGCTGTCACGGTGAGCCATTAAACCCCCGAGACCAGAAGAAGTATGTACAAAGTACGTACAAAGGGGTTTATTCATTCAAAGAGTGCTGAATTTGCCACCAAATTACAGTGAAAGGTGAATTTCATGGCAATTCTTCTGTTCAGAAAGCTGACAACTCGCCAAATAGTGACGAATTGTCAGCAAAATACGGAGCAATTAGCTGCAGATTAAAGCAATTCGGTGGAAGTGAAAATGTCCCATAGAGAAGTATTGGTTAATCTATTCAGAGAATGCCGAACAGCACCGAAATGTAGGCGAAATGCTTATATTTTCAATCATACTCACACTCACTCAAATTCATACTCCATCACAGTTACTCATACCAAAACGCACTCCTACTCATACTCCCTCATTCTCACATACACTGACACTCACTTTCATAACCACATTCTTACTGTGGTATAGCCACTGGGCACACAAGTCAGTGCTTCAGTATTTTCTTTATTTGGGCAGCCACAGCACATGCAGAGTACTCCAACAAAAATATAACAAATTTAAAGCAATCATGCAGAGTCTAACTAAACATTTGTTATTCCTAGCTATAATATTGGGCGACTAAGCCGCTTACCAATAATGCAAAAAGAAAACAGAAAATACATCCCTTTTTAACCTCAGGGTTTTTCCTCCTTCTCTGCTGCACCCAGCACAAAGACTGTCCCTCTGACAACTCCTATAAGGGCAGGGCAGTCCTAATCAGGCATCAACTAATTTTTAACCCTATAGGGTAGGCTTGTGCACCGATTTTTTTTTCGGTTCGATTCGGTTCGATTTTTTGGATTTTTAAACTTTTCGATTCGGCTCGTTTCGACCGATTTCTGTTTCGATTCGGTTCGGCTCGATTCGTTTTTCGTGTACATTTTTTTTTCGGAATATCGACCATTTTTCGGATTTTCGTGTCACTTTGCTCGTTTTTTTAATCAACTTTTCGTAATTTCGGAAATTTTAGTTTTTCGGAATTGTACATGTTTTCGGAATATCAACCGTTTTTCGTATTTTCGTGTCACTTTGCTCGTTTTTTGTATCGACTTTTCGTAATTTCTGAAATTTTCGTTTTTTTGGAACGTCTGTTCTCCTCGTTTCAAAGCAATAAATTTAGATTTGACACATTTCAAGTCCATTCGAAAATTCCGAAAATATTTCGTTTCGGCTCGGAAAACTTTTCGGATCTGCCATTTTCGGATCTAAAAATTTTCGGAAATTCGGCCGCATCCGAAAACACGAATCGGGAAATTTCGTGAAAATTCCGAAACCCGAAACGCACATCCCTACTATAGGGGGAAAAGGGTGTTCTCCCTCCCCTCAGCTTGGTTTATCACCCAGTCCCTAAGCACACTGTCACAATACTTACACGCATACTCCCTCACAAACTCTAATTCTTACTCTCCTACAATCCATTAATTCATACTCATATTCACTCTCACACAAACTCATACACTCACATCTTAATTACACTCTCTCATTCTCATTACATTCCCCCTCATACTTACACAATCTCACTCACACCCATTTAGACTAATTCATTCAGAGTTAGTCAGGCTTGTTTTTTTTTTTTTACTTTTATAGAACAATTTGTCAAGCCAGCATCAAAGTTTGCCTCAGACTTTAAACTTTCTAGTCTAATTCATCCATTTTTTTTTTTATTTTTTTTTTTGAGAAAGGATTTTACCAGGAAGGATACGTTGAGATTTCTCTTGTTTTCAAGTATGTCCTGGGTGGCGAGTATGTACCTTTAGGTGTCTTGCCCAAGGACACTTACTGGAGAGGAACTCTGGCCAGGATCGAATCCATGTCTCCACAGGCTCGCTCCACGCAGAGCAGTGATGTTACCTCTACTCCACCCAGCCAGTGGTGAGACGTTGATGGCCAACTAAGTAAGGCTGGGGTCAGACCAGCGCACTTTTAACGTGCGTTCTGGCACACATAATTACGGCCGCACTAGCAGCAGATGACGGGCAATGACGGCCAATATACGATGTACGGCCGCACAAAAGTCCGGCTTTGCAACGCAAGTGGAATTTGAACGCATTTTTCTGAGAACGCTGAACCGCTAGTACTGACGTACTGAGTGCGCAGCTGCGGCATAGCGGCGTGTTTGCGTGATTAGGAGATGTCAGACACTGCTAATGTCCAGCCTACATAACGTCCAGACGCAAAAAGAGTTTTATTGACGATCCATACAAAATCACGCCCGAAAATGCGCGTCGTCTGACTGTTTTTTGCTCATTCCGTGAAAAAATACGTCAATGCGTTCGGACGCACTTTTTCACGTTCGCGGGGAAAAATGCTTTCGTCTGACCCTAGCCTAAGATGTCATGACTGGTGCCATGTCATTTGGTCCATGTGGTGGTTCCTTTAAATTGTTATTTTTAAAATTTACATAAACTAAAGACTGAGTAAGTCTATTGCATGACATAACATTCTCAACACAGTAATCAAATGGAAGTTACTGGGTGTTGGTGACAGCTGTTGGTTTCAATTACTACACAGAAAGTTTTCTAGAAACATTAGCAACAGCTAGATTATCTCTGTTAATGAGAATCTTCTAGAGATCTTTTAAAAACAGGATGATTCAGTTTTAATATGACACAATGTGTCAAAATGAGCCAGATATTTAAATTTAATGAACCACACTTTATTGTTACTGACCTCTTTAATAAGACTTATTCTTTGTCACTTTGTCATCTTTTTTTCCATTTCTAATGAGATCCTTGTAGACTTCATATAATAAAGTACAATTTGGTACAGAGATGAGACAATGTGACCAAAAGAATGGGACATTTAAATTTAATGAACCACACATTCAGTGGCGTCATTAGGGTTGGTGTCATCCGGCGCGAGTTTTACAGTTTATTTTTTAACTACTCTTAGGCTCGTGTCAGACGAGCGCACTGATCACGTCCGTGTTGCCGCACAATTGTTCGTCCGTTATAGCATATAATTATGACCCTAGCTTTACTCGTAAATCAGAACTCCCATATAACACTGAATGCTCATACGTGTACTACTGTTTTTGCTTCTTTTTATCTTTTAAAACAGATTATACGTAAAATATATTAAATCAAACAAGGAAAAGTGTCTCTATTATAGGACATTAGGTGTTGGTGTAAAATTTTAAACTGATTAAAAATAAATACATATATTATTGCTGTGCAATTGCACAATATTAAGGCTAGGGTCAGACGAACACATTTTCACTTTGTATGTGAAAAAGTGCGTTCGAACGAATGGACGCATTTTTTCACGGAGTACGCGATAGCGGTCATACGATGCGCCTTTTCGTCAGTGATTTTGTACGGATCATCAATAAAACACTTTGTGCATCTGGACGTTATGTTGGCCGGACATTAGCAGTGTCTGACATCTCCAAATCACGCACACACGCCGCTAGTGGACGCAGCGCACTCTGTACAACCGTACTAGCGGTTTTACGTTCTCGACAAAATGCGTTCGTTTGCCACTTGCGTTGCGCAGCCGGACTTTTGTGAGACCGTACTTCGTATATTGGCCGTCATTGCCCGTCATTTGCTGCTAGCACGGCCGTGATTAAGTGCGCCTGCACGCGCGTTCGCACTGCCTCAGTCTGACCCTAGCCTAATACAGATTTTTCTTGATATTATTATTTTTTCTGTGTAATTAGGTGTTACTGGAAGACTGCAGAGGATGCGACTTAGACAGACAAGGCCACAAATATCTTTTTACACATGCTGATCTCGAAGGAGAGCATTCCCAATAAAAACACATCTCATTAACAACTGGCCTAACACCAGCATGGTCAGGACAAGGTGTTGACATTTATGCTGCTAGCAACGCTGAATTCTGTGATCAGTGATATTTTTTTCTGTTGTCCTTCGTATGAATAGAAAAAAGAAAATGTTGCAGAATGTACACATTTTGCAGTGATGGATTTTAATAATACCCAGTGAAACTATTTGAGCCTTCCAAAACAGGTCAAACGGGGTGTGAGACGATAAAATGTGAGTTAGTGGGGAGAAAGAGAGACATACAGGGTTATTAAAACAGATCCGAATTGTGGCAGAAAGGTAACCGAACAGTGAAATTCAGCGTACGGTTACCTTTCCTGGCCATTCAGCTATTCAGAGAGCAGGCAGTTCGCCAAATGTTGGCGAATTGCCTGCACATACGGTGCCTGTTCATTGCCTGTTCGAGGGCAGTGAAATCCCCATAGAGAAGCAATGCTTCATCTATTCAGAGAACAAAAACCAGCAGTGAAAAGTTGCCGAATTGCCTTGCTGTTCAGTGGTTTCATTCGTCAGGTTTATTCAGGGATTCCCAAAGGCTTCAATGTTAAAAATATATCCCATTTTAATCCAATATCTAATAAACCGTTGATTATAATATTCTGCAGTAACAAGTCTCTTTATTTATAGAATTTTTTAGGATCTTTTATGCATATTTCGGGATTTGTTTGCGAAATAATTTTTTCATTTTTTTTTTTAAAGCGTTTTTTCTTTTTTCTGTAACAGACCTTTTTATTATCATTCATTGGATCTTATATGTAAATTTCAGACATTTTCGTTCTGTAGTTTCTTTGCAAACAGCGTTTCACTTTTCAAACATAACAAGCGTATAGTTTTTTTTTTTCACTCCATTCATCTGTGGTGTCGGGCGTTTCCAGCGGCGCCTGCTAGGGTTTCTCTGGCTTGTTCGGCAGGGTTAATCCAGATGTTTTTGTGGGTTTCGGTGTGCGTTCGCCGTGTTTTGCGGTGAGTGTTCGGCGGGTTTGCGGTGGCTTTTCCCTGCACTACCATGGCCCTGTGGTGCTTGCTGAATACACCGTAGGGTCGACGAAATGGGATCGCCAAATCGCACCGAATTGAAGAGAACGAGAAGTCACTGAACGTGCGGTGACTTTTCAATTCTCTTTGAATAACCCTGATAGTGAGGGTGAAAGAGATGGAGCAGAGACTCCATGTGGTTGAGACAGAGGCATAGTGGAGAATGACAGGATTAAGTCCGCTGCAAATGTTTAGCTACAATTATTTACAAAGCAACAAAATATTATGTAAAAAATATATATATTTTCAATGGGAAAAGAGGACACTATGCAAACAAGCTTACATATAAGAAAAATAGGTGAACAATCAAAAGGTAAGGGTGATCAGAAGTGAACATAAAAAAAACTATTATGTTTAAGGAGATTCTATGGAAAATAGCATATGGGGAGATGGTCTGAATGAAGCTAATGCAAGACAAGCTGTAGATTGCAGTTATGGACAAAATGAGCATGCAAAAGAACTCCTTCCTATCCAGCCAGAAGCACGGCAGGCCCCCATTGTTCTCTGATTTGGGGTCCCCATATCTTTTCCTTAGATCATTGACACTCCAAAGCTCCTGACAGCATGGCCCTGTGTTATGGTGGCTTGGAGTGGGGTCAGGAGCCGGCCACATGCACACAGAAGGTGAAGGAGCCAGTTCAGTGAACATACATTTATTTATTTATTTATAAAGTATTTTACCAGGTAGGATACAATGAGATTTCTCTCTTTTCAAGTATGTCCTGGGTTCAAGAACATTGAATTGTTACAGTTGTTACAGAAATAGAAAGTAATAAAATGCAAGATATTAAAACAACACAAATATACAGATTAAGACATTAAATAAATATGTAGTAAATATATTCACTATGTTATAGATCTCAGCAGTGGCGACTCTAGCAACAATATATAGGGGGGCACATAAGAAACCACAGTCAAAACTGGGGGGGCACTAATAATTTTCACCGCTAGATCATACCACTGAAAATTCCGTAATCCCAGAGTAATGTGATGCAATGATACCTTTTTGTTGTAGTAACCTGATACATAAATTCAATATTTTATTTGCCGCAATTGGGTGGCTTTTACCAACGTCTGATAACGGCTTCAGTGTCTCCAATTGTCCGGGTCACTCCACTCTGTCCCCTGGCACTCCTTTTAAGCCCTGCACGCATGGAATATGCAGGTTCCTGGACTTTCTGACACACCTCTATTGCCTTCAAGCCCTGGAGCCGCACCTGAATTGACTTTGATCTGATGAGACCTGCATAAGAGGAAGCTACGTCCTCCTTGCTATGCTTCCACATTGAAGTCCCTGGCTGTCAACCTGAGCCTACCTGCCTTCTGATACACTCCTGAATTCCACAGACTGCTCCTTGTATCCACATTGCTGAACCCTGCGTTGTACTATCTGGACATTTCAACCTACATACCGTTGCCTGGAATATCTGTGTTTATTGTTATTGTTCATACAGTGTCTGCTGCTATGTGCTGTTAGTTTCCCCTTGTGTCTATTTCTCCTCTCGTCCCTTCTATCCTATATTGATCTTGTTATTCATTGTTTCTCCTGTTTCCTTACTTCCCCCCTATTCAGTTCTCCCTAACCTCCCTTCCCACTACTCTCAGACATCCTTCTATTGCCTCAACCTCCTTTTCCTGCATCTCCTCTCCTTCTCCAGTCTACTCCCCATCTTGCCCAGTCTCCTCCAATGTTTAGTTCATATCTCCTCAGTGCACTGCATATTGGGCTCACAACACCTGCTGCATAGATTGCCCAGCCTATGTGTGACACCAATTTTCACAAATTACGGTGATCATTCGCTAAATAGGGAATTCACCATATATTCGGTGAAATTGATTACCGGAAATGTGACAAATAGCAAAGGATCTAAATAGGAATAGACCCTTTAGTTTCTAACTTCCATAATAACCCCTAAAATGCCATAAAACCAGGGAGATAAAATAAAAATGATGAACAGTGTGGCATGTAGCCTACCCATTAACCCCTAAAATTACATTAATCAAGGGAAAAAAATTAAATGAATAGACTGTGGGGCATATCGTACCAGTTATCAAGTGAAAATGTGAAATATATACACTGCGATGCATGTAGCCTTCCCATTAACCCCTAAAATGCCAGTAATCAAGTGAAAACATGAAATGTATACACTGTGAGACATGTAGCCTACATATTAACTCCAAAAATGCCATTGATAACTGAAAAAAATGAAATTTATACAGCGAGGAATGAAGCCTGCCCATTAACCCTTAATGTACAACTAAACTAAGGCAAAAACAAAAGTAATACACAATCAGGGTTATTCAAAGCGATCCGAATGGCTTGAGAAAGGTAACCGAATGCTAAAAATCAGCGTTCGGTTACCATTCTTGGCCATTCGGCTATCCAGAGAGCAGGCAATAAGCCAAATCCTGGCGAATTGTCTGCACATTCGGTGCCTTTTCGAGGGCAGTGAAATCCCCATAAAAAAGCACTGCTTCGGCTATTCAGAGAACACAAACCAGCAGTGAAAGGTTCCCAATTGCCCTGCCATTCGGTGGTTTCATTCGGCAGGTTTATTCAGGAGAATCCCATAGGCTTCAATGTTAAAAATATTCCCATTTTAATTCAATAACTAATAAACCATTCATTATAAAAATCTGCAGTAAAGAATCTCTTTATTTATAGATTTTTTGGGATATTTTAAGCATTTTTCTGAATTTTTATTTTTTTTAAAATGAGTCCGATTTTTTTTAAAAAAAAATTTAAGTTTAGTTATTTTTTCTGAAACAGCCGTTTTTATTATCATTCCTTGGACCTCATACGTAAAATTTCAGACATTTTCGCTCTGTAGTTTCTTTGCAAACAGCGTTTCACTTTTAAACATTCAAGCAAACTGTTTTACTAATTTATTCACTTCACTCGTCTGCGGTGTCGGCTTTTTCCGGCGGCTTCGCTGCGTGTGATCGGCTCCTGCTCGGGTTTTTCCTACGTCTTCGATGAGTTAATCCAGATGTTTTTGCGGGTTTCGGCATGCATTCGCCAGGTTTTTGCAGTGACTTTTCGTCGGGTTTGCGGCAGCTTTTCCCTGCACTTCGATGGCCCTGTGGTGCTTGCTGAATACACCGCAGGGTCGCCGAAATGGGATTGCCGAATCTAACCGAATTGAAGAGAACAAAAAGTCACCGAACATGCGGTGACTTTTTGATTCTCTTTGAATAACCCTAAATGTAATATATAGTCTGACCATTAATCCTTTCACTGTTGAACCGTTTCCAACGTGAAAAAAAATGGTTTAGTTTTTATTTTATTATTTATGATTTTGTCTTTACACTGAATATGGTCATGTTGGGTATCATTGGAAAGGACAGACTCTGCTCTTTCCAATGACACCTTGATCGACCACGTATGACGCACGGGGCCGGAGATATATCAGTCCGAATATATGGGGAAGCTGGAGGCTGAATCCTGGGGGGGGGGCACATGGGGGGCAAGGAAAAACCTTGGGGAGCGGCAATTACCCCCTTGCCCCCCTAGAGACACCTATGGATCTCAGTACCCCAACCTGGTCACATCTGTCAATGCCGCTTCCTTGCTGGACCCCGTTTTTTTTCTTTCTTTTAAGTTTACTTATTTTTTCTGTAACAGCCCTTTTTATTATCATTCATTGGACCTCATATGTAAATTTCAGACATCTTCGCTCTGTAGTTTCTTTGCAAACAACGTTTCACTTTTCAAACATTCATGCAAACTGTTTTACAAATTTATTCACTTCACTCGTCTGCGGTGTCGGCTTTTTCCGGCGGCAGACTCTCATGGCTTCCTCCAGTCTTTAGACGATGCTTAAGCACCGGGACACATTAGAGAGCCTTGCTAGCATCCCCCAGAAATAAGGCGAGGCTGTAGATCTGGGGACCTTTTCAAGATCAAAATTAAACTCTTAATTGGGGACAGGCACACATACAGTATTTATGTGGTCAAACAAGGGTCCTTTACATATGCAAAACTTCCCCTAGAAAATGTTGCTAGACATAATTAGACTAGGATAGATAATGGAATAAACATTTGCTCGACATTTCTAGATGAGATCGGACAATAACATTCGTTAATGGTAAACCGATTAAATTCTAAAAGAGCAGATAATGGTTTACTTGACAGCAGTGTTTACCTGACAAAGCAGATTAACAAACTACTCAAATATAAACAGATATTAAAACATTACTGAGAGCAAGCCTAACAGCAGATAACAGATACACATGGACCATAATGATACACCATAACATTATTCTTACATAACACAGATTACACAAACACTGTACACAAGAGATGGAAAGTAAATAATATAGAACATTAGGCCTGAACCTCCCAAATACATCTCCAGGTTTATTCACCCCAAATCCAAAGTGACACACATCACAGTGAACAATTTTATAAATGAGAAGATATTGTGTATTAGATTCAATTGTGTTTGGATTAGATTTCCTTTTTTTTGCTTGCCTAAATGCATCTTTTGTGACATGTCTTTTCATTTTATGTATGTTTTAATGGTTCCAGGTCTTACTTTGCTTAGCAGAAAATAAAAAAAACTTTGCTTACTTTGCTTAGGGAACCTGCTTGCCACCAGTTTCTCCGGGGCTGTGTATGTGTGTGTGAAGTACGAGAGTGTGGGTAAATACTTATGATTATGTATGTGAGAATATTTGATTTTGTGTAAATACATGTGGTTATTTAAGTGTGTGTATTAATGTACTGTATGTGATAGTGGGTCAGTGTATTGATGTAACTGACTGATTGTACGTATGTGTGTCTGCATGTTTTAATGTGCGAAGTTGTGACTTTGTGTGTTTATCGTGTGACAATTTTGTTTTAGAAAATCTTCAGAATATGTTTATACAGAAGCATATTGGGGATAGTGATTGGTGTAGTTGGGACCCCACAAAACATTTTTGCCCAATACCCCACAAACGATATGGATGGCCCTGGCTTGTGGGAACTTTATGGTCCGTAGTCACTTTGAGTTTCTGTTTACAGTATGTTCACCAAGCAATATACAGTACTGCAGTATGGTGCTCAGCATATGGCTCTCCAAGCACTCAAGATTTGATATTTTTCTTGAGATTAGTGTTTGAAGGTCTGGGTTGATTTTTCTAATTATTAAAACCTATTTACAGACTGTCCAAAAAAAACCACACCAATCTGTGGCTTGATATGCTCACAATAACATATGTCATTGTTGTTGGATTAGCATTTATCCAGCTGTGAGGAAATAATAATTAAATTTGAATTCTGCATTTTGCTTATTGGCATAAAACTAAACATTTTAAATCTCTCATCTCATTGTAAGTCTTCTACATAATTTCTATAGCAAATCATTGGCGGCATAACAACATTTTTTAAGTCTGAATATACTTACGGTATTTAATTTTTCAGGGCTATTGAAAGAGCACGGAAAAATTTGCTAAGGGGCAAGTTTACATTTTAAAATCTTTAGATTTTATATCCTATTTTTATATATTTATAAGGACTACTCATAAAAGGACTACTACACAGATTAGTTTATATAAGGGCCATTTAATCAGACTTACAATACAAATGTAAAAAAGTGTTTTATTTCAGTTGTTTGGTATTATTTTTTGTATTAATTTATTTAATTTTACTTCCAAGATTGCAGCATAGACTATATAACCACAAAGGTTAAAAATTATTTTACATACTGTAAATTATTGAAATCTGAATGGAAATAAAAAAAATTTGGACATTTTTTGTTATAGCTTTCTGGCAGGACATGACATATACAGTACATATAATGATATAGTATGAATCTGCTGAAAATAAGGATATACAATTTTGTCTGAGACCTATAATAAAACTTGACTTCAAATAATGTGTAAACCTGAGCACAAAAGGTCAAAATTAGCTCAGCACACAGGTGAAATGGCTCAGCAGTGAAGGGATTGAAACATTTATTATGTTCACAATAGGACTATTTTAACCAACTGGTTAATTCTAAGATTTATTATATTATAGTAAACACTGGGGGCCCTACTCCGTGCATCATGTTAAAATGGGGATGCTAACAGGGACAACGTGAGCCTGCAAGTTTCCCTGTAGTCAGGGCTAGACTGGGAATAAAAAGAAGCCCTGGGAAAAAAAATTTGGACCAACCCTATATTGTGATAAGTGCAGACGAAAAGGATACATATCAGAGCTCAACAGCAATAAAACTCACAGTAATGTGCGGTGTGTGTGTTAACATTAACAGTTGTTTTAACTAGTGACGTGCAATTAGTTTCGTAACAAATCGATTTTCGGATGAAATTTACCATTTTCGTGCTTCCGAGGGCATCCCGAATCCAAAATGTCGAGCACACAAAATTTCGGATCCATTCGAAATTTCGAGTCATTCGATTCGATACTTTGGATGATTCAAAATTTCAGGTCGATTCGAAATTTCGGATCGATTCGGCGATTCAGGTCATTTCGGCGTTTTTGATCATTTTGGCGATTCGGTGATTCAGGTGATTCAGTTCAGTTTGTTTTTTTGTTTTTTAATAAGCAATAAAAAACCAAATAACTTATTTAAGAATGGGAAGTAAATTTACTACCAATAGAATGAAAGTTCCTTTACTTATTTATTCTTTTAAGATTTTTTAAGCATTTTTTGGGTGAAATTTTAGGTTTCTTTACTTTTTTTAAAGAAACAAGGCTTTTTAACCCATAGGTTTCAATGCAGCATATGATTCCGCACACTGCCAGGCAGCACCTCTACAGTATAATTAATGCAGCATATGAATCCACACAAGGCCTGGCAGCACCTCCACAGTATAATAAATGCAGCATATGAACCCGCACACTGCCAGGCAGCACCTCTACAGTATAATTAATGCAGCATATGAATCCACACACTGCCGGGCAGCACCTCTACAGTATAATAATGCAGCATATGATTCCGCACACTGCATGGCAGCACCTTCACAGTATAATAAATGCAGCATATGAATCCGCACACTGCCAGGCAGCACCTCTACAGTATAATTAATGCAGCATATGAATCCACACACTGCCGGGCAGCACCTCTACAGTATAATAATGCAGCTTATGATTCTGCACACTGCCGGGCAGCACTTCTACAGTATAATGGTGCTGCCCGGCAGCGTGCGGAATCAAATGCTGCATTATTATACCTGTAGAGGTGCTGCCTGGCAGTGTGTGGATTCATATGCTGCATTATTATACTGTAGAGGTGCTGCCTGGCAGTGTGCGGATTCAAATGCTGCATTATTCTATATAGGTTCTGCCCGGCAGTGTGCGGATTCATATGCTGCATTAATTATACTGTAGAGGTGCTGCCTGGCAGTGTGCGGATTCAAATGCTGCATTATTCAATATAGTTTCAGCCCGGCAGTGTGCAGATTCATATTCTGCATTATTATACTGTAGAGGGGCTGCCCGGCAGTGTGCAGATTCATATGCTGCATTATTATACTGTAGAGGTGATGCCCGGCAGTGTGCAGATTAATATGCTGCATTAATTATACTGTAGAGGTGCTGCCCGGCAGTGTGCGGATTCATATGCTGCATTATTATACTGTAGAGGTGCTGCCCGGTAGTGTGCGGAATCTTATGCTACATTATTATACTGTAGAGGTGATGCCCGGCAGTGTGTGGATTCATATGCTGCATTAATTATACTGTAGAGATGTTGCCCGGCAGCGTGCAGATTCATATGCTGCATTATTATACTGTAGAGGTGATGCCCGGCAGTGTGCAGATTCATATGCTGCATTAATTATACTGTGGAGGTGCTGCCCGGCAGTGTGCGGAATCTTATGCTACATTATTATACTGTAGAGGTGCTGCCCGGCACTGTGCGAATTCATATGCTGCATTAATTATACTGTAGAGGTGCTGCCGGCAGTGTGCGGATTCAAATGCTGCATTATTCTGTAGAGGTAAACCGTTTTGTTATTTTTTTTTAATTATACTGTAGAGGTGCTGCCGGCAGTGTGCGGATTCAAATGCTGCATTATTCTGTAGCGGTAAACCGTTTTGTTATTTTTTTTTCCTTTCATACCATTTTAATATGATTAAATAAAGTTGTGCAATGCATATTCACAAGAAAAAAAGGATCTTTCATAAAAAAAACGATACGTCCGAAGGGAAGAATCTGCAGAATTACCGTATCGACCAAAATATCGGAGCATCCGAAATACCATTCGACTAAGGCTGGGGTCAGACCAGCGCACTTATAACGTGCGTTCTGACGCACTTAATTACAGCCGCACTAGCAGCAAATGACGGGCAGTGATGGCCACTACACGATGTACGGCCGCACAAAAGTGCAACGCAAGTGGAATTTGAACGCATTTTTTTGAGAACGCAGAACCGCTAGTACTGACATACTGAGTGTGCAGCTGCGGCATAGCGGCGTGTGTGCGAGATTAGGAGATGTCAGCCACTGCTAATGTCCAGCCTACATAACGTCCAGACGCAAAAAGAGTTTTATTGACGATCCGTACAAAATCACGCCCGAAAATGCACGTCGTCTGACCGTTTTTGCGCATTCCGTGAAAAAATACATCAATGCGTTCGGACGCACTTTTTCACGTTCGCGGGGAAAAATGCCTTCGTCTGAACCTAGCCTAAGTCGAAATGAAATAGACCCTTTGAAACGATGAGACCAGACGATCCGAAAGACCAAAAATTTCCGATATCACGAAATGAAAGTCGATTCGAAACAACGAGCCGAGCCGAAATGAAACAAACCAAAACGAAAATCGTCCAAAACGATCCGAAACAAAAATTTTAAAAAACTGAACGAGCCGAAATGAAACAAAATGTAAAAAAAATGTGTGCACAGCTCTAGTTTTAACATCATGGGGGGGGCATCAAGGTTTAGGTAATTAATTAGTCATGCAGGTTGCATGGCCCTGTGTATTGCTAGGGAGACAATGCATCTTACATGGATTCTACACAGGTGACATGGAGATATGATGAGAGCGCAGAGCATCGGCACCTTATTACATACAGGGTTATTCAAAGAGAATCGAAAAGTCACCGAACGTTCGGTGACTTTTCGTTCTCTTCAATTCGGTGCGATTTGGCGATGCCATTTCGGCGACCCAGTGGTGTGTTCAGCAAGCACCACAGGGCCGTCGTAGTGCAGGGAACAGCCGCCGCAAACCCGCCGAACACTCACCGCAAAACCCAGCCAACGCACACTGAAACCTGCAAAAACATCTGGATTAACCCCACCGAACACGCCGGAGAAACACGAGCAGCCGCCGATCACAGCGCAGAGCAGCCGCCGGAAAAACCCAACACCGCAGACGAATGGAGTGAAAAAAAACAAAAAACAGTACGCTTCAATGATTGAAAAGTGAAAAGATGTTTGCAAAGAAACTACAGAACGAAAATGTCTGGAATTTACATATAAGATCCAATGAATGACAATAACAAGGGCTGTTACAGAAAAAAGAAAAAGCGATTTAAAAAAAGAAAACAAAAAACAAATACACAAAAAAATCCCGGAAAATGCCTAAAAGATCCTAAAAAATCTGTATAAAAAGACACTTTTTACTGCAGAATATTATACGTAGTAAACAGTTTATTAGATATTGAATTAAAACGGGAATATATGTAACATTGAAGCCTACAGGATTCGCCTGAATAAACCTGCCAAATGAAACCACTGAATAGCAGGGCAATTTGGCAACTTTTCACTGCTGGTTTTTGTTCTCTGAATAGACGAAGCATTGCTTCGGATCTCTTTGAATAACCCTGATAGTGAATGTTAACTGGTGTTCTGGTGAGTAAGCGTTAAGATCAGGATAAGTGACTTTGGTGCATGCCACCCATATTACATCACTAATGCTAAACTTGTTACTGCATCAATGATTGTGCGAGCTTACTGTACTTTGTGCTCCCTATAACATGGACAGCACAAAGTCCTATCGCTAATAACTGCACTGATGTGGCAACGAAAATGTTAACCACAGCTAGAAGCTGGTGCTAACTGATACAGTGTCTGCTGAATCATTTATCACCAGCTAAAAATAAACTTGCGTAAGCATTAACATTTGCTGCGGTGTTCACCGCATATTTGTAACGATTCCCCAGGACAGACCTGGTCGGATCCCTGGTAACAGACCTCTAACCCTCCGATCCTTAGGCTGGTCGGGACTCGGGACCACTAAACCTAACCTCTAGCAGCCACACAGACCAAGGAGACAGCACCAACAATATACACTACAGACTGAGATCAATATATGTTTGTACTGCGCTATAGTATATGGCAGGATGGAAGCGCACCAGCAGTAACAAGCAGCGGAATATACCAAACAGGGGTGCAGAGCGAGAGTAGTTGTTATAACAAAACTGGGTCAGCAACATTTAGGCACTTGTACTGCGCTACTGTATATGGTGAGAATCAGCGCACACCAGTAGCAACAGGAGGCAAACAGAACAGGCAGGGAGTACACAATGAGAATAGTCAAATGGCAGGCAAAGCCGGCAACAGATCGGATCCTGAGAACAAGCAGGGTAAGTAACAAGTATACAAACTGATTCGGTAAGCTAGCGATGCGGGAATGAAACTCCACGGCAAGGCTCCGTGTAAGCGTGCGCTCCTGATTTAAAGGTCCCGGCGGCTCCGTGTCATCACGCCGCGCCCTGTTACCTGATCACTCACAGCTGCGCTGGGTGCCACCGGAGCTCCTGGCATTCGGCCAGCTGGCGGCACCATGCGTCCCGGGGCCCCCCGATCACCACCCGGGGCCCTGTATGTCACAATATTACAATCCAAATGCAAACAGGTTAAGTAACCAAATTTGTAAGAAGAATAATTAATGCAGCATATGAAACCTCACACTGCTGGGCGGCACCTCTACAGTCTGACGCTAGAGAAGATAGAAGATTAATGTAGCGAGGAAGCCGGCTGCGCATTTTGCATCGCTCCCTCTACACTAATAGCGTATCTTCTCAGAAGTTGCACAAAGCGCACAGTTGTATGCAGCGTCTAACAGCATGGGAGACGGAGGCTGCACTTGTTGGTGGATCCAGGAATAAATGTGTCGCCTTACCTTGGCCTGGTGGTCAGTCAGTGGAGGATCCTGGGTGTGGGGGGGTCTGCCGTGGCCGCAGGTGCAGTGGCTCCCTCCCTGCGCCTCCTCTCTGCCACATGCAGTGCCACATGCACCCGGCCGGCCTGCCCGCACAGTTGCAGCTCTGTCATCTGGCGGCCGCATGCTCCTCAAGGGATCCTTGGGAGGCCCCGGTGGGCTGCCCTCTACAGTGCCTGATTAGGCCTCATCTGCCTGATATTTTAGCAACAAGATTGTTTTATCGCATAGGCTTCAATGATAAAATTATTTCCATTTTAATTCAATACCTAATAAACCTTTGCTTATAATATTCTGCAGTAAAGAATCTCTTTATTTTTAGATTTTTTAGTTTTTTTTATGCATTTTTCCAAAAAATTCTAATTATTTTTTTTAGAACTTTTTGTGAACAGCCTGAACAGTTTGAAGTTTGCAAACTTTCGAACAGCCGATGTTCGATGCGAACATTGAACCGATTCAAACCGGCAGCCCATCCCTAGTGTGTATGAGCATATCACAGACCTCCACAACTATAAAACACACAGTAATGTGCTGTGTGTATGAGTGTATCACAGTGCTCCACACCACTAAAACTCACTCTCAAACACACTGCACATTACTGTATCAGAGCTCCACAGCAATAAAACTCACAGTAATGTGCGATGTGTATGAGTGTATCTGTAACATTGGGGGCTTCCAGCCTTTCCGGTGTGCTTGAGGGCAGCATGTCTGATGCTGCTCGCTCACCAACACCCGGTTTAAATTGAAACAGACAGGGAGGTGGCTGCATGAGGTGCGGCTTGAGAGGGGGCACGGCCTGGTGAAGGTCTTTAAAAAACCAACAGTTCCTTATAAGCAGTGCCAGATCATGGTTATCCATACCTGAGATCCTTGTACCTGAATTCTCTGGTGATTTAACCTGTTATTGACCTCTGCTTGTTTTCTGACTATTCTGCCTTCCGTTGCTCTAGACTATTTTCTTGTACTACGTTTCTGCACTGATATCGACCCGGCTATTCCATTTGACTATTCTATACTCTGTATTCCTGATTCTGGCTCGTCTGACTACCCCCGTGTTGCTGACCTGGTTTTGTATTACGACATTGTCTTTGATTAACCCTTTCTGTCTAGTTAGTATACCTGGCCAATTCTAAGGACCAGACAGTTAGGGATTCTTCTACGGCTACCCTGTTGGTAGCTTTTGGGCTCTGTGGAGTGTTGGGCTTTAAGGACTGCGTGGTGGGATCCGGGAACCGTGACAGTATCACAGAGCTCCAGAGCAATAAAACTCACACTCATGCACACCGCACATGGATATATTGCCCCCAGCTCACATTGATATATTAGCCCCAGCTCACATATGGATATTTATTGCCCCAGCTCACATATGGATATATTGCCACCTGCTCACATATGGATATATTGTCCCTGGCTCACATATGGATATATTGCCCACAGCTCACATGGATATATTGTCCCCAGCTCACACATGGATATATTGCCCCCAGCTCACACATGGATATATATTGCCCAAGCAGATCACACATGGATATATATTGCCCCCGGCAGCTCACACATGGATATATATTGCCCCAGCAGCTCACACATGGATATATATTGCCCCCAGCAGCTCACACATGGATATATATTGCCCCAGCAGCTCACACATGGATATATATTTCCCCCAGCAGCTCACTTATGGATATATATTGTCCCCAGCAGCTCACACATGGATATATATTTCCCCAGCAGCTCACACGTGGATATATTGCCCCCAGCTCACATGGGTATATATTGCCCCAGCTCACATGGGTATATTTGCCCCCAGCTCACACATGGGTATATATTGCCCCAGCCCACATTGGTATATTTGCCCCCAGTTCTCATGGGTATATATTGCCCCCTGATCACATGAGTATATTTGGCCCCAGCTCACATGGGTATATATTGCCCCAGCTCACATGGATATATTGCCCCAGCTCACATGGATATATTTGCCCCAGCTCTCATGCATATATATTGCCCCAGCTCACATGGGTATATATTGCCACCAGCTCACACCTCCTCTGCTGGCCCCAGGCTCCGCCGGCATTCTTCTCATCTCCCCATGAGGCGAGCGGCTGCTGGCATGATGCAGCTTGGCCACTCGCCGGGAACCACCTGACCAGCCACACAGATGCATTCTCGCGAGAACACGAGCTGGTCAGGTGGTTCCCATCCCAGGCAAGCAGCCAAACTGGCAGCCATGCCAGCGGCTGCTCGCCTCGTAGAGAAATGAGAAGAACCCTGGCGGCAGCGATTTTCTTGGGGGGCAATTGCCCCATTGCACCCCCTGGATCTGCCCCTGTGCCGCTCGCGTGGGTTCCACCAGCCAGCCGCGAGATCGCACAGTTGCCCCCAGCTCTCACCTTCTCTGCTGCTGGCCCCAGGCTCCGCCAGCATTCTTCTCATCTCCCCATGAGGCGAGCAGCCGCTGGCATGATGCAGCTTGGCCGCTCGCCAGGAACCACCTGACCAGCCGCGTTGCCCCGTTGCACCCCCTGGATCTGCCCCCTGTGCCGCTCGTGTGGGTTCCACCAGCCAGCCGCGAGATTGTGGAGTTGCCCCCAGCTCTCACCTCCTCTGCTGGCCCCAGGCTCCGCCGGCATTCTTCTCATCTCCCCACGAGGCAAGCGGCCGCTGGCTTGATGCAGCTTGGCTGCTCGCCGGGAACCACCTGACCAGCCGCGCAGCCGCGTTCTTGCGTGAACACGAGCTGGTCAGGTGGTTCACATCCCAGGCGAGCAGCCAAGCTGCATGCCAGTGGCCGCTCACCTCGTAGGGAACTCTGCGATCTCGCAGCTGGGTGGTGGAACCCACGCAAGCGGCAGGGCTGCTGCGCTCCCCGGCTGAAAGGCGCCCAGGGGCACGTGCCCCCCCTGCCCCCTCGCTATGCCACTGCCTTAATGTCCCCGTTGTAGCACAGGGCAAGGAATGCTGCCCAAAAGCTCTTATGGTGAGAGGACAGGAAAAAAAAGAGGAAACAGAAATGAATTCCTGGTATGTAACATTTTCCATAAATACAGAAATTCGCGCCCATACTCACTTATTTTCGGAGGGGCAGCAACTGCCAGGAGTAACAGCCCAGTCAATGTATAAAACATAACAAGGAAAAAGAGTGTCATCTGCGCTCGTTTCTATGTGTTCCATGTACAACAAAAATTAGGTTTTTGTTTGTTTCAATGGCCATTGCAACGTAAGCCCACTCGCCACTTCAAGGCACCTCTTTAGAGTGGGTACCTAACAATTGTGACCAAAAGGCCGCTCTACTGAGCAGCTCCAAGCCCCTCCAGCTGCTTTTCAGCGAAGGAGAGGCAAAGATGGTGGCTTTTATTTATACACGCACCAAACACTTCCCATTTGGGATCAAAAACAAAAACATGGAAAGAGGAACAGCTGCAGAACGACGGACTGGTGTTACAAGCATGATATACATAAATACAGAAAAAATGACGTCGCGCCCATACTCACTTATTTTCGGAGGGGCAGCAACTGCCAGGAGTAACAGCCCAGTCAATGTATAAAACATAACAAGGACACAAGCGCAGATGACACTCTTTTTCCTTGTTATGTAACATTTTCCATAATAAAATAATAATTACATCTCAGTCAGTGAAATGACCGGATGTTCGATGGTTTCATTCGACAGGTTTAATCAAGCGAATCCCATAGGTTTCAATGTAAAAAATATTCAGATTTCTTAAATATTTATTCAACCATTTATTCTTAATCTGCAACAAAAGGCCTCTTTTTTTTGGCATTTATCTGGCAAAAAAATTAAATGGCTTTTTTTCCTCTAACAGACCTTTTATTATTCATGGTATTTTAAAAGTAAACAGATGTAGCAACTGAATCGCATTTTACCAGTGCAACCTGGCTTCAGTCAGTCTTGAGTTCAGAGTACCTCTCTTTGGGCTAAATTACAATATTCGTGCAAATGTTTGCGCCTGCGCAAAAAAAACATTAACACGAGGGGTAAAACCATTTGCGCTGAATCCTGTATTATATAGTCAGCGCAACAACCGCGAAGAATCATCTACCGGGGGTGAACCTGCGAGAACCCTGCGCGAGCTTACTGTACATCGCGCGTCCTATACTTAACATTGTGAGCGCAAATGCGAATGTGTGCTGGTACGAGGATGGTATTACAATCTATTTCATGGTAATTACCGCATAGCCTTTGCGCATAATTTTAGCAACTCCTAAAAGCTGGTGTTAATGGCAAATCTGAACAACCTGGCCGAACCCAAATACACCGGCCCATAGAAAAAAATGCATCAAAATATAGTTGCCCATTCTACTCATACCAATCCAATAAAATTGAGAAGTTGTGTTTGCATGTATTTTTGCTGCAGCATATATGCTCAGATTGACTTTGGCAAGCGCAACAATTTATCATGAGATAATTGTGGTTCTTAATTCTGATTGGTTGAATCGTGAGAAAAAAACAGTGGGCACACTGATTTTTGCGAGCAACATTATTGCGCGAGCAATTGGGCGCGTCCTGTTTGCACACGTTATTGATCGCCGGATGAAAATACGCGCAAGGATTGTAATTCCAGTGGTGATTTGCGCATGCAAAGGTTTAACACTTGGAGCAAAAATTCACACTTTGTGCGAGGGTTTTTGCACGAAGATTGTAATATAACCCTTTCTCTTTAAATTATGTCTCTGGCCTTTTACTTCCTGTTTTCGAAAAGTGTGTGTGTGTGTGTGTTTGTGTGTGTGTGTGTTCCAACAATGTCTGAGTTTTTGCTTTCATTTCTTGTTCCATTTTGATAGATCGGCTTGAGATCCTTCAAATCGTGTCTCACGTAGACATGTACATTTCCTTTTGTTCCGAATTAGTTTTCGTCCGATATGCATTTTCATAATTTTTTTAGTTTCTGAAAAACGTAATAACGGCTGTCGGAAGATATGAATCACGAAAACGACTAAACTAAATGTTAGCAAGATAATCTAAAAAAGATCCAAAATGATACAAAACCGAACATAATGATCCGAAATAAGAAATGGAATGAAAATGACCCAAAATGACCCAAAATGGAATAAAATTATTTAAAAGTAACAAAAAACTGGGATTTTTTTTAACATTGAAACCTATAGGTTTCAATGTTGCAATGATTTGAAGATACAATGTTTCAGCACCATGGTGAGCTCCATAGCTCTCCAAGGTTCTGAAGCATTTTCAATGAAAGGATACAGTGGGGGTTATTCAAAGAGATCCAAATTGTGGCCGAAAGGTAACCGAACACTGAAATTTAGTGTAGGGTTACCTTTCCTGGCCATTCATATATTCAGAGAGCAGGCAGTTCGCCAAACCTTGGCGAATTGTCTGCACATACGGTGCCTGTTCGTTGCCTGTTCGAGGGCAGTGAAATCCCCATAGAGAAGCAATGCTTTGTCTATTCAGAGAACACCAAATAGCAGGGAAAAGTTGCCGAAATGCCCTGCTATTCAGTGGTTTCATTTGGCATTATTATTCAGACAAATCCCATAGGCTTCAATGTTAAATATATTCCCTTTTTAATTCAATATCTAATAAACCGTTTAATATTATATTCTGCAGTAAAAAGTCTCTTCATAGATTTTTTTTAGGATCTGTTAGGTATTTTTTGGGTGTTTTTTTGGCAAAAAAATTTCCCCGTTTTTGTTTTTTTAATTGTCTTTTCTTTTTACTGTAACTGCCCTTTTTATTATCATTCAATGGATCTTATATCTAAATTCCAGGCATTTTCGTTCAGTAGGCTTTTGCAAACAGCGTTTCAATTTTTTTGTGATCGGCGGCTAGTCGGGTTTCTCCGACGTGTTCGGCGGGGTTAATCCAGCTGTTTTCTGCCGGTTTTGGTGAGTGTTCGGTTAGTGTTTGGTGGGTTTGCGGCGAGTGTTCTGCGAGTTTGCGGCAGTTTCTCCTTACACTACGGGGGCCCTGTGGTGCTTGCTGAATACACCGCAGGGTCGGCAAAATAAGATCGCTGAATAGCCCCGAAGTGCAGGAAACAAAGTCACCGAACGTACGGTGACTTTTCGATTCTCTTTAAATAACCCTGTATGTTTCAGATCACCAGTTCAGCACTATGGACAGCTATGGAGCTAACCATGGTACTGAAACATCATATCTATTCAGCTCATTGCGGAATGGAAAAAAGTCACGTTCTAAAAATAAATTGGGAAGAATAAAATTTCACCCAAAATATCCCGAAATGCCAAAAAAATCCTAAAACAAAATGGCTTTTTGCTGCAAGTCAAAAAAATAAACAGTTTAAGAAATATTTAATAAAAATGTGAATTTTTTTCCTTGAAACCTTTGGGGGGGGGGAATAAAGAAATAAAGAAACCTTTTGCTACAGTTAAAAAAATAAATAAACGGTTGACGGTTGGTATTTTCATTTTATTGGTAGTATAAAAATGAACTCACAAAAACGAAGTACAAAATCAACCCAAAAATACGGAATGACACATTTATTTATTTGCAAAGTATTTTACCAGGAACGATACATTGAGATTTCTCTCGCTTTCAAGTATGTCCTGGGTTCAAGAACATTGAAATTTTACAGTCGTTACAGAAATACAAAGTAATAAATGCAAGATATTAGAATCAAAACACAAATATACAAATTAACACAGAAAATAAATATGTAAGTAATATAGTCACTATGTTACATGTTTACAGGTGCATTCCGTATTGAGGTATGTTACTAGGGAGTTTTTGAGTGACTTAAGACTGGGGGAAGATTGATGGCGTCTGGGAGGTTATTCCATAATTGCGGTGCTCCGTAGGAAAATGAGTATCGAGCCACTGTCTTTTTGTACTGTGGTATTGCAAGTAAGGTGCTGGTCCTGGATCGGAGGTTATAGGATGAGAGAACTGCTAGGGGAAGCAGCCTATTCAGGTAGGGTGTTAGCTTCCCAGAAAATCTCTTAAACACCAGGTTGGAAAGGTGAAGAGTGCGTCTAGATTCCAGTGACGGCCAGTTTAGCTCCTTTAACATGTCACAGTGGTGGGTCATGTAGGTACATTGTAGCACAAAGTGGCAGAACGAGTTATACAATGTAGTAAGTTTCTGAAGGTGTGTTTGCGGGGCAGTTGCATACACTACATCTCCGTATTCAATAGCCAGCATAAGCATTTGTTGTACAATCTGCTTTCTTACCGCAGGCTCATGCAGGATTTGTTTCTGTACAGGGCACCTAGTTTGGGGTAGAGTTTAGATGAGAGTTTTTCGATGTGGGGGCCAAAGGATAGATTTGGGTCTAACCACATACCTAGATATTTGAGAGAAGTGACTGTGGTCAGCGTGCCATTTGATTTTGTCCTGACACATAGATGGGGATTTTGCAATTTATGTAGTTTAGGTGCTGTTCCAAAGAGCATCGTTACAGTTTTGTCAGTATTTAAGAAAAGTTTGTTATCTGCAATTCACGTTTCTACCTCTGTGAAAATGAAATACCAGCCATCCGAAAATCTGAATTGCCCGATATCACAAAATTACACATAAAAAAGAAAAAGTGATCCGAAAAACGAAATAACCAATAAAAATGGAAAACTAAAGTGATCCGAAATTTCTGATCGATCTGAAATTATGAATCACAGTAAAATAACGAACAATGGGGGGCGCCACTAGCTCTGAAGGAGAGAAGTTGTGCCTCGAGGGAGCTCTGCCGTATTCCGCTGATACTGGTGGTCTTAGGCTGGGGCTTCTCCTTTTATTACACTCTATTGAGGTCTCTGGAGGACTAGCCATAACGGGGATTGCTCTGGGCACCGTTTTGTCCCCCAACCCGGAGCCCAGCTGAGTTTTTGCCCGACAGGCCTGTTATGTGTCAGCCATCTTGCGGCCTACTCCTCTGCATCCGGACAGTCACCCCCTGCTTCCCCAGTGATGGGTTAGATTGAGTGCTTGGTGGCTGTGGATCAGGAGGATAGAAGATCCCTGTCCTCTGGTCGTATCTGCGGCACCATTGGAGTCGCTATCGAGGGAGCGTATGGAGTGGCCGGGTCTGGAACGGACTACCCCTGCACGTAGCATGGAGGCTGCGTTTGTGGCTCTCTAGGCCTGTTTGGAACAGTTGCAGTGGGAGGATGAGCACCCACTATCTCGAGGCTCGTGGAGGCGCCTGATGGCTGCGGTGCAGACTGGTCGGGCACCTGAGGACTTGAATGAGGAGGAGATGGAGGATACTGCCTCTGTGGTGAGTGGAGAAGGGGCTGGAGAGCCACGGATACATGGAGCTCCGGTGCTCGTGGCACTGGAGGATGCGGAGTGCGACAACGTTCCCGAGAGCGGATGGAACGCGGTGATGCCGTGCGAGGTTTGGATACCTGGGAGCGTGGAGGCTGACGAATGGCAGGACGACGCAATTGTGTCGCCAGGGCATGATTTAGTGGTGCCAATTTGTATAGAGTTCCTCGACTGGAAAGAGTCGACGGGTGTGCTGGAGGCACCCACTGGAGCCGACCGGTGCCTGACGGAGGTCGACGATGCCCTCGGGACCGCGATATGGATGCCGCCTGGTTCCCTTTTGCTGGTTACCGCCCCGGGGAAGCCTGCGGCCTTGCCCTGCGACACTGATGTATGCTGCGGGGCTTCGGGTGCGAGTTTTATAGACTTGTCTGCCTCGGATGTAGCTGGCGGGCTTTGCCTGCTTTTCCTAGCCCTGCCTGCCCAACGATTGCTGTTGTTCCGGGACACTGGCTGAGAGCTGCCCACTATTATTTTCTGCCTTACCGCTTTGTTGCCGACCCGTGGATCTTCTTATCTTCCCTCTCCCTTCCCTTCCCCCGTTAAGCTGAAATTTTCTCCTTTGTGACCCCCTTTGTGACAGGACTTTTCCACCGCCATTTCCTTATTTTTTTTATTTTTTTTATTTTGGAGGACTTTTGATGTGCTTTTGAGACACTTTTGGTTCCTGCTCCCCTCCCCCCCCCATTTCCCTTTTCTTTTGCATGATCTTCTACAAGACTGTGCTTATTTTTTAATTACTTCTGAAACCCCGCTATTATACATATACTTTCTGTCTATTTGGTCCTGCGAGGCCGGTTATGCTGGTTGATATTAGGGATGAGCCGAACACTCCCCGAGTTCGGTTCGAGCCCGAACCCGAACTTCCCATTTGTTCGGGACTGAACCCGAACCCCCATGCAAGTCAATGGGGCTGAAAATTCGGTTTTTTGGAGTGCCCTCCAAGAGGGCATATATGCTACATATTTGCCATAAAAGGTGTATGGGGGTCCGGGTAGTGCCCTGGGGGACAGGAAACAAGGACAAAAAGTTTAAAAAAAAACGTTTTTAAAGGGACAGTGAGTTTTCCATGAAATAAGGGTTAAAAATAAAAATGAAAAATTCCTTCAAATATCGTGCCTAGGAAGTCCCCATAACCTGCCCGTGAAGTGGCGGATTTCTAGGATGTATAGAAATATGTAATAACCAAAAAATGACATTTCAGATGACGGTAAATGCTTTTCCTGTAATCTATCCATAAACAACTGCTTGGGGCGGCAGTCTGTATGAAAAGAGGAGACATTTTCGGACACGCAGAAAAAGTTTACTGATTTTTTGGCGGTGAAAAGCAGGAGAATGGAAACTTCTAGACCAAAAAGACGATTTGGAAAGTGAGATAAATGGGAGAATTTTTCTGGTTCGGCTATTTTGACCTAGAATTTTCCATTCTCCAGTCATTCTCCTGAGTTTCACCTTTCTCTGAATAACCCTGTCCGGGTTATTCAGAGAGCGGTGAAGAGCAGGAGAATGACTGGAGAATGGAAAATTCTAGGTCAAAATAGCCAAACCAGAAAAATTCTCCCATTTAGGCTAGGGTTAGACTAGCAAATTTGTAACGTGCGTTTAGGCGCACTTAATCACGGCCGCACTAGCAGCAAATGACGGGCAATGACAGCCAATATACGAAGTACGGTCGCACGAAAGTCTGGCTGCGCAACGCAAGTGGAAAATTAACGCATTTTTTCAAGAACGCAGAACCGCTAGTACGGACGTACAGAGTGCGCTGCGTCCACTAGCGGCGTGTGTGTGTGATTTGGAGACGTCAGACCCTGCTCATGTCCGGCCAACATAACTTCCAGACACCCAAAGTTTCCTGGTTTGGATCCGTAAAAAATCACGCACAAAAATGCGCATCGTATGACCGTTTTCGCGCAATCCGTGAAAAAATACGGCAATGCGTTCGGACGCACTTTTTGACGGTCGCTGCGAAAAATGCGTTAGTCTGACCCTAGCCTTATCTCACTTTCCTAATCGGCTATTTGGTCCAGATTGTTCTCTTTTCCTGCCATTCTCCTGGTTTTCACCTTTCTCTGAACAACCCTGAGAGAGAGGTGAAAGCCAGGAGAACTGGCAAGAGAAGAGAACAATCTAGACCAAATAGCCGATTTGGAAAGTGAGATAAATGGGAGAATTTTTCTGGTTTGGCTATTTTGACCTAGAATTTTCACTTCTGCAGTTATTCTCCTGCTTTTCACCGCTCTCTGAATAACCCTGTGAATGTTTAATTCCGAGGTGAAAAATAACATTGCTTTAGATTTTTTTCAAACACCAGTTAAATGCAGCATATTAGGATGTTTTAGGGAAATTAATTCTCAAATCTCATTCAGAAGCAGACACCACCCCACCCTCAGTATATTGTACAATGTATCAAATTGATTACCAGACTAAAAACACCTGGTGTTATGCCCGTTTGTGAACAGAGGTCATTTAGAGTTGATAATCTTTCCACGTACACATTAGTTTTTAATTCAATATCTAATAAACCGTTGCTTATAATATTCTGCAGTAAAGAGTCTCTTTATTTCTAGATTTTTTAGTATTTTTTTAAGCATTTTCTATACTTTTTTCAAAATTTCTTTTTTTTTCCGAACCCGAACCGAACACGTCCAAAAAGTTCGAAATTGGCGAACTTTCGAACTGCCAAAGTTCGGGTCGAACTCCGAACCATCCGAACCCGAACAGCTCATCCCTAGTTGATATGTGACCTTCTGTTTGCTTAATAAAACAAAACTTTAAATACAAAAAAAAATAACGAATGACCCGAAACAGAAAAAAAAATCTGAAACAAACCATCCCATTCGCGATGATGTCAATGGACGGGGGGATGTCCTGAAGGCATGTAGCCCCCTCCAGTCAAAGTTTGCAATCGGAGCCGGACTGCGACACCGAAGCAGGAATGAGGACACGCTCAGCGCGTGGCTGCAGTCAAGTGGTTAAAAAAGTTTGATTATATAAAGATATCAAGTATAAAAATATAAAAATGAAATATAAAAAAGAGAATTTTTAAGAAGATGTGTACTGGCCCAAACTAGAATATAGGAAAAAAAGGGGTTGGGGGGTGGCTCTTTAGAATTTCTGAAATTTCTTTCAGTCTTTAAAGTAACAGATCAACTCAATCTTGCTTTCAGGCAGCTGGTGTGAGGCTCGTCAATTTCATCTCCTCGTCTGATTCTCCTTTCAAATTCTCCTCTTCTCTGGTTTCGGCTGAGATTCGTTATTCCCATGAACTGTAGTCCTTCAGAGTTTTGATCATGCTTTTGTTTGAAACTGAGCAGGACACAGTGATACTCAAATCCATTTTTTATGTTCTTTACATGTTCCTGTATATGTATATTTAAAGGTCTGGTGGTGCATTCCACATATATTACATTCTTTGGGAAACGTGATAGTTTCCTTAATCTTGTAGGCGTTATTTCCTGAAGAGAATTGTATCTTGCTCTTTGTGTTTCTGCAGTTAAGGAAATCTCCACAACCATGGAAATCTTTGCTGATTTCATACCTGGTCCCTTTATCGAAGAGACTACTAACTATTCCATACCAGTTCGGATCTTAGATTTCTGATTCCTCTGAAAACGATTCTTGATGCTGATGGCAGGATTTCCTGTAACTTTGGGTCCTTCACAAGTACAATCCAGTATTTCTAAATTATTTTTTATAATTTTTATGTTCTGGTTGTTGTAGGTAAAAATTCATGGGATGTCTTTTCTAGCTAAGGATTCCTTCCTGTATTGTAAAAGGTTTTTCGGTCCGAAACCTCAAGTAGGTGTCTTATTTCTTCCAATTTGGTACCTTCATATACTTCCTCTTCCAGAGTCTTTTTTTTAAATCGCAATTTTGGATTTGGTTATCTCTCACCTTTTTTTCTGTACAGTTCCTTCTAAGTCAGAGGAATTGGCTGGGTGGGATGCTTTCTAACCATCGTAGTAGGTGTCAACTGGTTTTCTCAATGAAGCTGTTGCAATCAACTTGTTAGGATTCTCTGCAAGTCTTTTCCGGATGATGACTTCATGCTTGTTTGGAAGTTTTTTAATGTGCCATCCAACCAAACAAGGAAACAATCGCAACACTACATGTTTTTTCCATTATACAGGTCAGCAAAAAAATGCAGATGTATATAAAGGGAAGGATGCAAGGTATTTTAAAGCCAGGTTCATGACACCAGTAATTTTTTGTCATGGAAGAATGAGTGAGCTTGGAATCACTTGGTAGTCTCTGGCTCACGTCATTGCTTGCTATGCAATGTATACGAGAAGCATAGTAAAGGAAAAGTTACTATACAGTAACCTGGCACAAAAGCTGAACTGCAAGAGGCTTGCTGCCTAACTGGGAAAGAATTGTTGATAACATAAACAAGTGGACCACTATTATATTTAACAATTCAATCGTTAACATTAATAGATCAGTTGGAATAGGGCCCTACCAATTTATAGCTCAAAATGTTCTACTGAGGAGTCCTAGCAATCTCTTCAAAGTAGGTCTGAACACTATGTGGACAATAATTGTGGATGTCTACGTGTGTAACAAATACGTAAGTTTCATTGTAATTTATAAGAAATATCTATTCCTTTAAATACAGTCATTTCATTATTTTTAGAGGACTGCGCTTACAAGAATCTAGAACTTTTTATACAGCTTTTCAGAAATTGAACAATGGCCATTTATGTCAAGTTATATTAGGTCATTTTGGTTTTGTTACACTGACAAAATCTCTTACATGCTCCCTAAGGGTTGTTATTCCCCTAACACATTAATAACTTGTTTTATTTAATGTCAATTCAATCTGGCTTTTTTTCTCACTTCACTAAACACCACAATAAAGCGTTTTTTTGTTGAAGTTAAATTTCATTAAATATCATTTGACCCCGATATAATAAGCATTTTTTTTTCTATAATTGGTCCAGAATTTTTGCCTTTTTATATAATATTGAAAAATGTAATAATTATTCTGAATAAGAGGCGCACAGTGTAATTTGCTCTCTGAATATGGTCAGTTTGATCTGAGGAAAATGTGGTGGTGTGTTAACCAGTTGAACATGAAGGACATGCGTGGAGCATCTTTCCATTTCACTCCCATGCGCGGAGGATGCTACACGCACGTCTTCGCATTGCCCCTGCTCGGTGCCTATCTGGGGCTTCAACCACAGTGGGCTGACATCCCTGTGGAGAAAAGAAATCTTTGGTTTTATGTCTCTCCAAGGACACTGGAGGGACAGAAATCCAGCTGCAAATGGCAACCCTATTCTTCACCGTAACAAAGTTCAAATGGATTACAGCAGCCAGAGCGGAGGCAAAATTCAGGAAGAGCTCTGGGGTCACTCGGTGCTGTACAGGAATAAGGGGGGTTCAGGGAGTTATAATGACTTAAAATCTCTGTACAAGTTGTTACTGTAATCTTCATATACAGGCATTATGTCAGATAATATTTTCATATTCTATTGGAGTTTTTTGTGGAAGCTGCCTTGCTAATAGTCTCATTATGGTCGCTACAAATCCTCGTAAGCAGGAGATCTGGTCATTTATCTTTAACAGATGCTGTATGTAACACAACAGTCTTTTCTGCCTGTATGATGATAATATTGTAAGCTCTTATGAGCAGGGCCCTCCTACACCTCTTGTATCCATCATGTGTCCGTTTATCTCATTCCCTTTGGTTATTGTAAAGTGCTGCGGAGACTGTTGGCGCTATATAAATGATGATGATAATAATAATAATAGCGTAGACCCCATTTGAAATTGTGTAAGAAGGGCACCATCCAGAACTCAGAATCTTACATTTCAACAATATTTATGTAAAGGGTGAAAAATTTAAAATTATCAGCAAAGATCACTTTGCAGTGAAAGGGTTAAGCAAGACAAGCAAAAAATGGTGACAATGAGCTCAGCACCCAGGGGTGAAATGGCTCAGCAGCGAAGGGGGTTAATACTCTAATTTACTCAAATCCCTATTCATTCTGCAAAGAGATATTTTTTTGTCTACGTAGTGATACTTCTTTCGATATATTGTGTACTATTTGACTGTCTGCTAGCTTACAATGCTGTTCTTTTGTTAATGCGATTTGTGCACGCAATTATCTTAGTTGTTGAGCTGAGGACAATGCAGTCTAAGGAAAATTAATTTAGGAAAACTGAATTTAATGTAATACAAAAATAAATTAAAAATAAGATTATTTCTTATTAAATGCGTCACTTTCTAGTAATGTTTCTTAAAATGAGACTGTCAGACGAGTTTCCAACATATTTTACATAGCAGTTTAATAAGCCAACCCTGGCCTAGCCAAGTATATAAAATTCAGTCTTTCACTCCTCTCTGATTTTGCTGGTGGTGATGCTAAATCTCAATTTGAAGAGATTTCCAATAATCCTGCAAGAGGGAACCAATTTTCTTGACTACCATCAATCATATCCACACAAATCAAAATGTTATTCATCAGTGTCCATTATACAGCATTGTCAGATATCTTTTGCACATTATTCTGACAGCTACTTTGAATTCTGCCCCTTTTAAGGTCAGAGGAAAAGAAAATTTTCCAGCACACGTACTTCCATATGAAAGTGTCTTTATTTCTGTGAAGAGCAACGTTTCAGCCCATAAATAAGCTGAATATAAAAAGTCCATTCCCAGCCTGAAATATTACTGTTTTATTTGTTCTGAATAAAGATGCTATAATCCGAGAGTATATATGCCAACAAGTATTCTATTCTGACTATTTGGGGAGCCTGGCCATTACCTACTACTGTAGCCATACAATGAACCGGTCCCCATCTGCAAGAGCTGCTGTCTTTTTCCCTTTCAAGGTCATGGCCAGATTCTCTTCAGACCTTTGACAAAATTCTTTGTTACTTTGTTTGTGACTTGGATTTTGGACTATCAAAGGCCAATATCGGTGACCTAGCACTTATCGGAACCATGAATCTTCTAACTCCTGGAAAGCTGTGTAGCAGACACCACTTCCAATATTAAACTGCAGTGGCATTATAAACATAAAGTCAGTTGATCCTGACAAGTGACTACAGAAATATTGACATACCCAGCTCCTATCTGCTTTTTTCAAAGCTGAAGACCTAGCGTAGTTAACTTGATATTAACCCCAACGATTATGTACTATTTCCAAATCCTATCCCTCTCCCAGTCTTGTAACTTTGAACATACATCTGTCTGTCCATCCTTTCATCAATTCATCTGCCTCTGTCAATATATCTATCTAATGTGGTTTTAATTGCTTGTCTTGCTGCTCAGTTTTTTTTTTTTGTAATTGTTTTTTTTTTTTTTGTAATTGTTTTTTTTGTTTTTGTTTCTTTTCATGACAAGTCCTAATAGAATATGACATGATATCTTTAATTTCAATAACTAACAAAGCTTAGGGGGTTATTCAGAAAGATTCGAAAAGTCACCGCACGTTTGATGACCTTACGGTCCCTGCACTTTGGGGCGATTCGGCGATTCTAGTTCACCGACCCTGTGGTGTATTCAGCAAGCACCGCAGAGCCCCCCGTACTGCAGGGAAAACCCGCCGCAAACCCGCAGAACACTCGCCGAGCGCTCGCTGAACACTCGCCGAACACTCATCGAACACCCACAGAAACTGCCGCAAAAAAAAAGCCGAACATGCCGGAAAAATCAGAGCAGCCACTGATCACAGTGCAGAGCAGCTGCCGGAGAAAGCCGACACGCAGACAGGAGTGAAGAATAAAAAAAAACAGTACGCTTGAAAGTTTGAAATTTGAAACGCTGTTTGCAAAAAAAATACTGAACGAAAATGTCTGGAATTTACATAGAAGATCCAATGAATGATAATAAAAAGGTCTGTTACAGCAAAATGAAAAAACGATTTAAAATAAAAATCTGAAAAAAATGCCTAAAAGATCAGAAAAAAATCTAGTAATAAAGAGACTCTTTACAGCAGAATAAAATAATAAACGGTTTATTAGATTTTGATAACAGCTGTTTTTAGTCTGGTCTAATTTAATTTGATACATTGTAGACTATACTGAGGGGGTGGGGTGGTATCTGCTTCTGATTGAGATTTGAGAAGTGTTAATTTCCCTCCTAAAACTTCTAATATGCTATATTTCACCGCTGTGTGCTCAGCTCATTTTTAACGCTTTCGCTCATCATGTTTAAACGCGATTTTGAAGCCACATTTTGTTAAATGACCAACATGTTAGATATCGTTCTTTCCGGCAGACTCTTCAGATTCATAATATATCATTTTTATATGTATACGTCCTGTCCTGGCTGTATATTATGAAACAAATGCAATAAAAATTTAATTTTTAATCATCTGCAGTGTGTAAAGTGTTGTTTTTTTCACATTTTAGCACATGAGCGTTTGCGGTTATGTTTTTTATGGGGTGCGCTTGTACAAAAATTAGAAATGGGGACTTGTTACATTTTGTGGGGGGAATTACGTGATTTATAGCAAACACACCCCATAGAAAAAAATCATTAGTGCATCATCGTTCACATTATAATTGCAATGTGAACAATATTGCTGCATTAATAAAAATAAGACACAAAAAAAAATACATGTTTTTATTTTTTTTATTTTTTGTGTGTATGAAATTGAAACTTACGTGGCAACTCTAATTTTTTTTTTTCATTAATTTATATTTGTTCAATACAGTTAATTTTAATTTGTTTAATAGAGTTAATTTAAAATGGTTTAATACAGTGTATATTTATTTTACCTTTACTATTGGTGCTTTTCAAACTTTATTCTTAAGTAAAAAGAAATTTAGCAGTTTCATGTTGTGTCGTTTTTTTTTGGGGGGGTGCAAGTAGCTGGTCTTGCCTAGGGCGCAAAATAGTCTAGCACCGGCCCTGACCGCATGGTCCACCCCTGCACTCTTCCACAATAGGCTTGTGCACCGATTTTTTTTTCGGTTCGGATCGATTCGATTTTTCGGATGTTTAAACTTTTCGATTCGGCTCGTTTCGACCGATTTCTGTTTCGATTCGGTTCGGCTCGACTCGTTTTTCATGTACATTGTTTTTTCGGAATATTGACCATTTTTCGTATTTTCGTGTCACTTAGCTCGTTTTTTGTATCGACTTTTCGTGATTTCGGAAATTTTCGTTTTTCGGAACGTCTGTTTCCACTCGTTTCAAAGCAATAAATTTCGATTTGACACATTTCAAGTCCATTCTAAAATTACGAAAATATTTCGTTTCGGCTCGGAAAACTTTTCAGATCTGTCATTTTCGGATCTACAAACTTTCGGAAAATCGGCCGCATCCGAAAACACGAATCGGGAAATTTCGTGAAAATTCCGAAATTCCGAAACCCGAAACGCACATCCCTATTCCACAATACCACAGAGGGGTTACTGTATGATGGCACTTGCTGGCCTGGCACCAAAAGCACAATATTTGGCTGCACTGCCACTGACGCCTGTATCAGATTCATATCCTCAGAGGGGTGAGACTGTGTGACGGCTAAAGGCCCAATTTTAGGCTAGGGTCAAACAAACGTATTTTTCGCAGCGAACGTCAAAAAGTGCGTCCGAACGCATTGAGGTGTTTTTTCACGGAAAGCGCTTAAACGGTCATACGATGCGCATTTTTGTGCGTGACTTTTAACGGATCCAAACCAGGAAACTTTGGGTGTCTGGATGTTATGTTGGCCGGACATGAGCAGCATCTGACGTCTCCTAATCACGCACACACGCCGCTATGCGGATGCAGCGCACTCTGTACGTCAGTACTTGCGGTTCAGCATTCTCGAAAAAATGCGTTCATACATCCTAGAAATCCGCCACTTCACGGGCAGATTATGGGGACCTCCTAGGCACGATATTTGAATGAATTTTTCGTTTTTATTTTTAACCCTTATTTCATGGAAAACTCACTGTCCCTTTAAAAACGTTTTTTTAAAAAACGTTTTGTCCTTGTTTCCTGTCCCCCAGGGCACTACCCGGACCCCCATACACCTTTTATGGCAAATATCTAGCATATATGCCCTCTTGGAGGGCACTCTAAAAACCGAATTTTCAGCCCCATTGACTTGTATTGAGTTCGAGTTCGGGTTCGAACATTTTGAAAGTTCGGGTTCGGATACGAGCCGAACTCGGGCGTGTTCGGCTCATCCCTAATGGCGGGCACGTCGTGTGAAGGGCAAGGTATATATTGACACAGACCTGGGCCCATCCCACTCGGTAATCACGAACCCACGGTCACAGTAAGGGTGGAGACAAAGACGAAATTTTTATGGCTGATACAGGCGCTGAATATTCTGTTGTAACACAACAAATTGCACCACCTATGGGGAATGAGGTTGACATTATGGGAGCAATGGGGGTATCTGCTAAGTATCCTTTTCTTGCTTCACGAAAATGTAGTGTGGGTGGGCACAATGTAGAACATGAATTTCTGTATATGCCTGAATGTCCCATCCAACTCCTGGGCAGGATATCCTTTGCAAATTGCAAGCCCAAATTAAGTTTCTTCCCGGGGGTCACGCTAGACTAGACCTGCCTGAAAGTGGCAGCTCTGTTCGGCAGCATAACCCAGCCAGCCAGGAGACCCAACCTGTAAAGATTGCGTAATTATGCCCAGAGAAGAAGAATGGCGGACGGCACCAACCCTGCCGGTCGCCCCAGACCCATATACCCTCCTGGGAATCCCTGGTGTGTGGGCTGAAGAGAACCCGCCCGGATTAGCTGTAAATATTCCTCCAGTGTATGTTGATCTGAACCTAGTACAACTCCTGTGTGTCAGGGCTCGGCGGGCGCCGCCGGCTCGGCGTCCCGCCGGCCGCCGACCCGGCATCCTTCCTTCCCGGCTCCGGGGTCGGCGTCCTCTCTGAGTCCTGTGTGCACGCAGTATGCGCGCGCGCCGCCGGCAGTTCCGGATTTAGCCCTCCCGGCGGCGCGACGTCACCAATCCCCATGTGACCGCGAAGGACCAATCAGCAGGCAAGGCACCAGATTTAAACTTGCTTTTCCCATTCCTCAGTGCCCTTTCGTGGTTTTGCCTGTCTGACCCTTAAGTGCTCGTTTATTTCACTCTATTTGACTTACTGTGTATGACCTGGCTAATCTCTCTCGACTTGTGTACCTCTATACCCCTTGACCCGGCTTGTTACTCGACTCTGTTTTCGCCTATACCCTATTGCTTTCTGATATACGTTCCTGGCTTACCAGCGTTTACACCAGCCACTCTAAGGACTGGTTCCTGTCCTCCTTGTGTCCCTGCCTTATAGGTTCACCTCCTGTTTGTGCGAAACCCAGCCACTATAAGGACTGGTACCGCATTGTGACTCTATCTTGCTTTACCGGCACTGCCGTTACGTACCCTTGGTTGGTGTTGGCCTGAAGACAGGGCAGCCCTCATTATTTGTGTTAACCCAGCCACTACAAGGACTGGTTTCTCTTCTACGTACTCGAGGCTCCTGTTTTCACTTAGGGCTAACCGTTCGTCCACCCTCAGGTACGTGAGCGTGCCTGACATCACGAAAGGGCCATGGACCTTGCAGGGACCGCTCAGCAATTCTCTGGTCTAGAAAGCCGTTTGGAGGAGCAAGATCACCGTCTTGATCAGTTCGCCCAGGCCCTCCAAACGCTGCTCACCCGTACCGCCCCTACCCAGGTAGAGGTTTCCCCTCCCGTGAATCCTCTCCCTTCCGAACCGTTCTCTGTGCCCACCTCGTACCCTAACTTGCTACCTCCAGTACGTTATGGGGGCGATCCTACCGCCTGTCGAGGTTTTCTGAACCAGATTTCCATTCATTTCGAATTAACCCCGTGGTCTTACCCTACAGATCGTGCCAAAATCGCCTTTGTCATCAACCATCTTACCGACAAAGCGTTGAGTTGGGCTAACCCTCTTTGGGATACCGATAAACCGATTGTCTATAATTATCGTGACTTTATGTCGGCCTTTCGTAGGGTGTTTGACCCTCCCGGGCGTAAAACCAATGCCGCAAAATCCTTGTTACGCTTGCGCCAGGGTGCGAAATCACTGGGTGAATATGCTCTGGAGTTTAGATCATTGGCTTCTGAATTGAACTGGAACAATGAGGCTTTGATAGCCGTGTTTTCTGAGGGCCTGAACGATGAGTTGCAAGATGAGATAGCGGCCAGAGATCTCCCAGGGGACCTGGAAGACTTGATTACTTACCTGTCCTTTATCGATGAACGCCTTCGCCATCGTCGACTTACTAAGGAGAGGTCTAAAAGACCACCGGTTAGGCAGCCTCCCCGGTTTTCTGTACCTTTGCTTCCGAGTCTCATCCTCCCCCCGAACCCATGCAATTAGATAGCACCAAGATCCCTGATAGTGAAAAACAACGCAGACGACGTGAGGGTTTATGCCTGTACTGTGGTTTGGGGGGTCATTTCCTTAAGGGCTGTTCCAAACGCCCCCAGGGTCCATCGGGAAACTCTCATGCCTAAGTGCCTCTAGGGGACAGCTCTTAGGCGCTTTTCCTTCGTCCCCCAAACTGGAAAATAGACTCCGGGTTCCGGTTACTCTATCCTGGGAGAGTTCCCGTAACCCGGTACAACTCTATGCCTTAGTAGACTCTGGTGCTGCCGATAACTTTATTGACATAAATTTTGCTCGCAAACATGCCATACCCCTGGTTGAAAAAGAAACCCCATTACTTGTACAGGCCATCGATGGCAGACCTCTCGAAACCCCTTTTGTTTTGTTTGAATCTCGCAATATTACTGTTGGGATAGGACTGTGTCATAAAGAAAGTATGTTCTTCCATGCTATTTCGTCCCCTTCCTATCCTATCGTACTGGGTTACCCCTGGTTAACCCGCCATAACCCTGTTATTGACTGGCGAGCTCGTCAGATCGCGAAGTGGGATAATGATTGTATGGCTTCTTGTATTGAGATTCCACTATCCATTAATGTCTTGAATTTGCCTACGGCCCCTCCTCTGACGACTTCCATTCCTGTCCCCTACTCGGACTTGGCACCTGTGTTTGACAAAAGAGAGGCCGATAGATTACCCCCCCATCGTTCTTACGATTGTGCCATCGACCTTCTTCCTGGTACCATGCCTCCTAAAGGGGCTGTCTATCCTTTGTCCGTGAAAGAACATAAGGTTTTGGAGGAGTACATTAAAGATTCCCTTAAAAAAGGGTTTATTCGTCCTTCCTCCTCTCCCGCTGGGGCAGGGTTTTTCTTTGTGCAGAAAAAGGAGGGTGATCTTAGACCCTGTATCGATTTTCGAGGGTTGAACAAGATCACCGTTAAAAATGCCTACCCCATTCCACTCATCCCCGAGCTGTTTGACCGCCTGAAACATTCCAAAATCTTTTCGAAACTGGATCTCAGAGGAGCGTACAATTTAATAAGAATCAAACACGGGGATGAGTGGAAGACTGCGTTTAACACCAGGTTAGGGCATTACGAGTACTTGGTTATGCCCTTCGGTTTATGTAACGCTCCAGCAGTGTTTCAGGCGTTTATTAATGATGTGTTACGAGAGTACACCCCTTGTTTTGTCGTGGTTTACCTTGATGATGTGTTAATACATTCCCCTGATCTGAACACCCACCACGTACATGTACGACTCGTCTTATCTAAGCTCTTGGCCAACGGCCTCTACTGCAAGCTAGAAAAATGCCTATTCGATGTCCAACAGGTACAGTTTTTGGGTTATGTTATATCCTCCTCTGGTTTCATGATGGATCCCAAAAAACTGGAGGCCATCAGTCACTGGCCTCTTCCCAAGGGCCTCAAGGCCATTCAAAGGTTTATTGGCTTCTCTAATTACTATAGACGGTTTATCAAGGGCTTTTCGTCCATTATTGCACCCATTACAGCATTGACGAGAAAGGGAGGTGACACTCAGAATTGGTCCTCCAGTGCCCTGGAGGCTTTCGAACGGTTAAAGGAGGCCTTTTCCACTGCTCCCATTCTACACCACCCTGATCCCAATAGACCCTTCGTTTTAGAGGTTGACGCATCAGAAACCGGGGTAGGAGCCGTCTTGTCCCAACGTCCAGCTGATGACAAGCCTATGCAACCCTGTGGTTTTTATTCTAGGAAATTGTCCCCTACCGAGGCCCGTTACGACATTGGGGACAGGGAATTGTTAGCCATTATTTTGGCCTTAAAAGAATGGCGCCATCTCTTGGAGGGCTCCACCTGTCCGTTTTCCATTCTCACTGACCATAAAAATTTGATTTACCTGTCTGAGGCAAAAAGGTTGAACCCTAGACAAGCTCGATGGGCCCTTTTTCTCACCAGATTTGACTTCCTCATTACGTACAGACCCAGGTCTAAAAATGTTAAGGCCGACGCACTCTCCAGACAATATGAACCCCTAGCAACTCCAGTGTCTGTACCTGTGTCCATAGTTCCCGAAAGGAAAATTTTAGCCTCTCTGAGTACACGAGTCGAGTCTCCTTTCTGGAACCTCTTACTCTCCAAACAGGCTCTGGCTCCCCCGTCTAAACCACAGAATAAGCTATTCGTTCCTTCTGTAGAGGTACCCACTGCTTTACAGCTCTTTCACGAATCCAAATTCGCTGGACATTTTGGGGTAAATAAAACTCTAGACTTGATTAAACGACACCTTTGGTGGCCGACACTTACTAAGGATGTAAAAGATTACGTAACCACCTGTTTTGTTTGTAACCGTTCCAAATCCTCCCGCCTTTGTCCTGCTGGCCTCCTCCAACCCCTACCGATCCCTGAGCGCCCTTGGTCTCATTTAGCTATGGACTTCCTAGTGGAACTAACCCCTTCACTTGGTCATACTGTGATTTTTGTGGTTGTCGATCGCTTCTCTAAAATGGCACATTTTATTCCGTTAAAGAAGCTCCCCTCCTCCAGCGAGCTAGTACAGATTTTCACCAAAGAAATATTCAGACTACATGGTGTTCCAAATGTTCTCGTCTCGGATCGGGGTTCTCAGTTTATCTCTAAGTTCTGGAGAGGCTTCTGTCACCAGTTGGGCGTCAAACTGTCCTTTTCGTCCGCGTATCACCCGCAAACGAACGGTTTAGCCAAAAAAACCAACCAAACGCTTGAGACTTATTTAAGGTGTTTTATTTCTGACACACAGGATGATTGGGTTACTCTGTTACCATGGGCAGAATTTGCGTATAACAACGCCACATCACAGTCGACAAAATTTTCTCCTTTCGAAATAGTCACGGGTATGCATCCCACTATTTTTCCATCCTCGTTCTCCCCCCAGAACATTCCTGCCCTGGAGGAACACCTAGATAAGCTCCGGGTTATTTGGGAGAAGACCAGGTTGAATCTAGAATCCGCTTCCTTGAGCCAGAAGCGGGCGGCTGATCGGAGGCGTAGACCTCCACCAGTGTACCATGTGGGTGACAGGGTTTGGCTCAGCACACGCCACATTCGTCTGAAGGTCCCGTCTATGAAATTCGCGCCTCGTTTCATCGGTCCGTATAAAATACTCCGATGTATCAATCCCGTAGTATACGCACTGCAATTGCCCGTCTCTTTGCGTATTCCCAACTCCTTTCATGTCTCTTTATTGAAGCCGCTCTCCTGCAACCGTTTTACTCGCCCTGACTCCCCTCCTCCCCCTGTGGTGGTTGATGGGACTCCCGAGTATGAAATTGAGTCCGTCTTGGATTCCCGTTATGTCCGCAATCGGTTGCAGTATTTGGTTCATTGGACTGGCTATGGCCCCGCGGATCGCACATGGGTTTCGTCACGTGACGTTCATGCTCCTCGATTGGTCTCCGCCTTTCATCGTCGTTTTCCCGATCGCCCGGCTCCTAGCCGCCCGGTGGGCGTTCCTCGAGGCGGGGGTGCTGTCAGGGCTCGGCGGGCGCCGCCGGCTCGGCGTCCCGCCGGGTCGCCGACCCGGCATCCTTCTTCCCGGCTCCGGGGTCAGCGTCCTCTCTGAGTCCTGTGTGCACGCAGTATGCGCGCGCGCCGCGGCAGTTCCGGATTTAGCCCTCCCGGCGACGCGACGTCACCAATCCCCATGTGACCGCGAAGGACCAATCAGCAGGCAAGGCACCAGATTTAAACTTGCTTTTCCCATTCCTCAGGGCCCTTTCGTGGTTTTGCTTGTCTGACCCTTAAGTGCTCGTTTATTTCACTCTATTTGACTTACTGTGTATGACCTGGCTAACTCTCTCGACTTGTGTACCGCTATACCCCTTGACCCGGCTTGTTACTCGACTCTGTTTTCGCCTATACCCTATTGCTTTCTGATATACGTTCCTGGCTTACCAGCGTTTACACCAGCCACTCTAAGGACTGGTTCCTGTCCTCCTTGTGTGTCCTTGCCTTATAGGTTCACCTCCTGTGTTTGTGCGACAACCAGCCACTATAAGGACTGGTACCGCATTGTGACTCTATCTTGCTTTACCGGCACTGCCGTTACGTACCCTTGGTTGGTGTTGGCCTGAAGACAGGGCAGCCCTCATTATTTGTGTTAACCCAGCCACTACAAGGACTGGTTTCTCTTCTACGTACTCGAGGCTCCTGTTTTCACTTAGGGCTAACCGTTCGTCCACCCTCAGGTACGTGAGCGTGCCTGACACTGTGGACCTAAGACAATATCATATCCCACAGAAGGCCAAACAAAGTATCACGGGATACTGAAATTCTGCGTTGCACCGTGGAATACACCACTATTGCCAGTTCAGAAAGAAGGCACACAAGAATACCGCCCAGTCCAAGATTTAAGGGCCGTTAATGAAGCCACAGTGACCCTACACCCTGTGGTTCCTAATCCGTACAATTTATTGGCATTAATTCCTGGTGATACAAAATATTACACAGTGCTTGATCTAAAAGACGCTTTCTTTTGCATCCGCCTTGCTCCTGCAAGCCAACCCCTTTTTGCGTTCCAGTGGGAGGAATCTACCACGGGAGCGTGCCATCAGATGACATGGACACGCCTCCCTCAAGGTTTCAAAAACTCGCCCACAATTTTTGGTTGTGCGCTCAGCCAGGACCTCCTGTCCTTCAACGCTCAGCCAGACAAAGTTGTCTTACTACAATATGTAGATGATTTATTACTTGCTTCCCCCACAGAAAAAGACTGTCTCTCTGCCATGAAAGCCCTGCTACATCTGCTGTGTCAAGCAGGATACAAGGTTTCCAGAAAGAAAGTACAAATATGTAAACAAAGTGTAAAGTATCTAGGTTTTCAATTAACAGGTACTAAACGCGCTCTGGGAGCTGAGAGAAAGGAAGCAGTATGCCGTATACCCCAGCCAGACGAGGAGACAAATCCGTGAATTCCTAGGAGCTACAGGCTTCTGCCGCCTGTGGATCCCCAACTTTGCAGACATTGCCAAACCCCTCCACCAAGCTACCAAGGGGGGACCTTTCCTCTGGGAAGAAGAACAGGCGGCTGTATTCCTGAAATTAAAAACCCTCCTTATGGAAGCCCCAGCACTGGAATTGCCAGATCACAGCAAACCCTTCCAGCTGTACATGCACGAACATAACCAAACAGCAACAGGAGTGCTAATCCATAACTTTGGCTTATGGCCAAGGCCTGTGGCCTACCTATCCAAACAACTTGATCCTGTGGCCTGTGGCCTACCCCCGTGCCTGAAGGCAGTGGCAGCTACCGCAATGCTCATCACTTAGGCTGACAAGCTGACCCTCGGACAAGTGATTCATGTCAAAGTACCACATGCAGTTAAAGCCCTGCTTGATGTAAAAGACATTTACTGGTTCAGCAATAGCCGGATGACGAAATACCAGGCAATGATGTGTGAGAATCCACGGGTTCATCTGGACCTCATCGCTACCTTAAATCTAGCTACACTACTGCCTGACTGTGAAGATGATCCAAGTCATGAATGCCTCCAAGTCATGGAAGAAGTATTCAGTAGCAGACCAGATCTGGAAGACATACCCCTAGACAAATACGACCTACAGTTATTCACTGATGGTAGCAGCTACATGGATGATGGAAGGAAAGTCTCCGGCTATGCAGTTGTCTCAGCAGAAGAAGTCCTTGAAGCTAACCAACTACCATGCCATATGTCAGCGCAACTGGCTGAAATAGTATCCCTGACAAGGGCTCTTGAGATCTCCAAAGGAAGAAGAGTGAACATTTATACTGACTCCAAGTATTCCTTTATGACTGTCCATGCACATGGTGCACTATACGAAGAGAGAGGCCACTCACTTCCTCAGGACAACAAATCAAGTATGCAGCTAAGATTGCAGCTCTTCTGGAAGCTGTGTGGAAACCAACTTCTGTCAGTATTATACACTGTCGTGGCCACCAGAAGGGTCATGACGAAATCCCCAAGGGCAATAGACAAGCCGACCAAGCTGCAAAAGCTGCTGCGAAACCACTGTTACCCTCTGATCAAGCCCCCAAAATGCTCCTCTGCAAACAAGATGATCAACTTCCAATGCCAAACTATGAATTCTATATGAATTGGAGAAAATTCGAGCCTAAAGGAGAATTCGTCGAGACTATTCTACAGAAATGGAGTGCCAATTATGAATTGCTCGAAGACAACCATTATTATATCCAATGGCTCTTTCCAACTCGAGGACAAGGCCGAAATTTCTACTCTACAACTCTACACCCCCAAGAAACACGTCTCATGAGTAACACCTCAGAAATTCAGCAGAGACTCCGTCGAGCATACAAGCTGATGCTGAACTTCTTCAGCGTAAAATTAGTGGGGGAGGATGGAGAGGACACAGGAGTGACTGAAGTTGAACGAGCAGAAAATTTTGCCAACGCTTCGACAATCTAACAGTCAACCCTCATAACAATTTGAGGATTACAGGTGTGCTGCTAAGCTTGTGAGAATTAGGAGAAGAGAATATCAAGCCCCTCTGGTGAAGTTCTTTCTCAAAGAAACCCTTATCGAACACAACCTGCCACGAATGAAGAAAAGCGTGATGAACTTCTTTGTGCCAGTGGTGAGAGATGTGCAGAAGAGGCAGGACCTGCTGTACTTCGCCTGGCGACACTACCAACCAAGAGAAGAATTAATCTGGGGGAAAACAGGAGGAATTTGATAGATACAAGGCCACACCAACAGTGGTAGCCCCACTATTACCGGCTCCGATGAGTGAATGGACACCTGTGTACTCGGAGAAGGAGAAGAAGTGGCTATCAGAAGAACCAGGAGAATATGGAGAAGACGGATGGTTCCAGTTAGCCAGCAGACAAATAGTCCTACCTGCAACATTGGCACCTGAGATCGTGAGAGCACTCCATGCAAACACTCACGGAGGAAGAGAAATGATGGAACAACAGTTGGAGCCACATTTCTACGTGCCAGGATTGTCAGTAGTCTGTAAAGCAATAGCCCAGCAGTGTGTGACATGTGCCAAGAATAATCCAAGAACAGGCCCATCTTAACCTCCAGGGAAGCAGCCAATTGGGCTGTCCCCAATGGCATCGTTGCAAATAGACTTCACAGTGCTACCACCCTGCAAAGGATACAAATATCTACTAGTAATGGTGTGCACTCTAACAGGATGGGTGGAGGCTTTCCCCACAAGGATGGAGAAGACAACAGAAGTGGTGAGAAGTCGAATGAAAGAAATAATACCACGTTACGGACTTCCTCTCGAAATAGGGTCAGACAATGACCCAGCTTTTATACAGAACTGTTTGCAGCAGCTTGCCCACCTGTTGGGCATAACCTGGAAGCTACATACAGCCTACAGGCCCCAGAGCTCGGGAAAAGTCGAGCGTATGAACAGAACACTAAAGACCTTGATCTCAAAACTGTGCCAAGAGACGTCACTAGGCTGGTTGGATGTGCTGCCGATAGCTTTATTGCACATTAGATGCAGGCCAACCCCCCAATTGAAGCTAAGTCTGTATGAACTCATGTTTGGACGGCCTACCCCTCTAATTAATGGATTAAGGGGGACCTTCGGGCATTGGGTGAAACTAAACTTAATGAACAAGTTGTATTGTTGGGTAAATCAATGGAAAAGTTAAATACTTGGGTGGGAGATAATCTACCTCACTTTTTATATCCCCCACTGCATAAGTATTGTCCAGGTGACTCGGTTTGGGTGAAGGAGTGGAAAAATGACCCACTAGGCCCAAAATGGAGAGGTCCTTACCTTGTCCTGTTATCAACCCCTACAGCAGTGAAGGTTGCCGAGGTGGTCCCGTGGATACATCACTCCAGACTGAAAGCGGCTGCAGCCAATCCTGAACCAGGGTGGAAAGTCATCTCCAACGAGACCAATCCACTGAAGCTAAAGCTGACAAAAACCGCAGTCCCGAGCACCTAAGAGACTCAACAAGTGGGTGTTTTGAAGGCCACAATAATTCCGGACCACCCACCAGCGAGGGAGCAAGGGAATCCCCAGAGGGATGCCCCAAGGGCTATTTTTAGGGGACCCGCCCCGACCTTTTTCCAACCAGAGATGACTTTTACTTTTGAAATTCCAGTGGGGAGGGATTGGGTTTATGTGACTGTGAAAAGAATTGCCCAAGGGATTTTGACATTTGGGGCATTTTTGGTACTAATACTGTAACTCGCTAATTTGATCTATGGACTATCGCATGGGGCGTGTCCCAGGTGTCCAAGCACAACCGAGAAAGTGGACATCTCCCATATCTGGAATGGTACACATCCGGTGATGGAGAACCGTACCATGTGGAGACAAAAACGAGATGTGGATTCTGAAACGGCGCCAAGAGGACACCTACTCGTAAAATTTAAATATGCATACGCAAAGAAGTCTGGGCAGACCGCATGCTGGGTGTGCAGCAGATTGCACCCAGAGACAATTTACATTCCTTTTGCGGCAATTCCTATGAACTTGAGTACATTCGCAACTGGAAATATTACGATACACACCATTGCTGACCCTCAGGTTAAACCGGATGCATTCACCCCCGATTACCCAATATCGGGACCGGTGTACCCACCAGAATGGTGTTTCCAAATAGGGATAAATGGCTCAGGGAAAGGCGAGAACCCATGCCAGTCAAGTAGATTTAATTGGACTGCACACGTAGTTAGGATGGGAGCAGGGCCAAGGTTATTTATGCTTAGGCCAATACAGCTTACCCCAGATCAACAGCAGACGATTGCTGATGTGACTGTGGATAGACGAAATGCACTTGATCTTGTGATACATTTGGGGCGAATGATGATTGAGATGCGAAAGGGAACACTCCACCTATCACCATTCATACTGACTGGGGGTTATCAGGTGTGTTGTGGAAGAGTGTGTTACACATGGGTACCACCTACAGTAACAGGGATGTGTTATTTGGCCAGGCTGATTCCAATTCAGAGGGTAGAGGGTGACGACATTGATACAGATACTGCACTACATCCCAGATACCCACTTGTGTTTGAGAAACAGAAGAGAGAATTGTTCACTAAGAAAGATCGAGTATGGGCGTGGTTTCCAGCATGGACTGGATGGGGAAGAGAATTGATGGTGAGAATGAATAGTTATGCAACTTTAATGGATGAGATTTTGAATAAGACAAGCACAGATATTCAGTTGCTGAATCTTGAGTTGCGAGAGATCCGAAAGTTGCAGATGATACATGACATGGCATTAGAACAAATCAGTGCGGCATTGAATGGACTGTGCGAAATGACTATGCATTATGAATGTTGCACATACATCAGAAATACATCACATGAGGTTCCTGACTACTACCAAGTAATCCAGGATCACCAGGAGAAAGTAGTCCAGTTGCAGAACACAGCTAGACAGATTGCCACTGAAGGCTGTAATCCTCTTTGTGGGTTCGGAGCTTTCGGGGATTGGTTCGGATCAATACTGGGATTTATTTCACAGATTGGATCCATGATAATAATGGTGGTGGTGATCCTAGTGGTAGGGATACTCCTGTACCGCATAGGGTTATGTCTGTGGCCATTATGCAAGCAAGCTCTAACACCCACACAAACACAAAAGATACCACTGATGATCCCGCAGGATATGTTCCCAAGGATGGGTCCCCTTAAATACGAGGTGTTTGAGAATAGCAACAGTGGAGTGTAGTGGCTAGAAGTCTCAGAGGGAGAATCTGAAACTTGAGCCAAGGGGGGAATGTAAGGGACTCAGGTCAGGAGATGGCCGCCATCTTGAGCCAGGCAGCCATCTTGTTCAGAACATTGGTTCACTTGAATCTAAATAAGTAGATATTAGCCGAAAATAGGATGTAGCTTGCATAGAATCTTTGGAATGTGTTAAACTAACAGTAAGGCAATTAAACTAACAAGGATCCGGGCCGATGCTGGCACGATGTGACAGGATGGGAGAATAGTTACTTCAAGGTCATAGAGCCAGAGTCCGAACAAAGGGAAATGTGAAGACCAGACAAGGCCTCTTCTAGGATATACAATAAACAAGTCCTAGGGAGGTGGGCATGAGCAGGATCCAGAGAAAGTGGTAAATCCTCCATTGTCAAAATATCATGAAGTCTGCGAATTTATGACCAATGTGTGGAATGTCTTTGTATTCAATTAAGGGAGGTGCGGACCCACGTGGGGTGGGATAGGGTCACCGTGGGGTGGGCTAATTGGGATGTACCTCATTATGTATTCGGGGTATAAAACCCCATGTTTAAATGTAATCTGGGCTCAGTCCTAGCGATTCAATCCGTCACTGTGCAGATGACGTCACAATAAAGTTTGCCTTTCCTGAAGAGACTCGTGTCCAGTCAATCCTTGTCCGTGCCGGCCCGGCCTATTCCCGAGTGAACCAGGTGGATTCCGGTAACAGTATCACAGATCTTTGCTTGTTTACTGGGATATGTTTACCTTTCCTGCACCAGACCTCCACTTACTCTATGTTATTGTAACCTTGCCATATGCCCATCTAAGGATCAGCTCTAACTCAGATTATTTGTGATCTATGTTTACACTGCTATCTGAGTGGGCTTATGCTCACCATTGCAGAAAGTAAATTAATAATAAGATTTCAGTCATCTAGTTAAATTAAGGTTTATATAAAAACATTTGCATGTATATGTCCGCTATGAAAAAACTTGTTGGGCATCAATGACAAGTGTGAGAGCTAGAACAAATGTGACATAACATTTAAACACAGAGGATGAATATGCATCGCTTTAACTGTTCACCTAATGAGAAATCCGAAAGTTATATTTTAATATTTTGATTTGGAATGTATAAACTCCCAGTGTCTTAGGGCACTGCAAATGAGCTTTTTGAGCCAGTGGACTGCAGGATAACCACTTTGTAAGAGCACATCTAAGCATATCTGACAAAAATACTCAGTCTGGGTATACTGCTAAGAAAAGGTTGCTAGGAAACACAATGTTCTTTGTGACTCCCAGCAACAAAGCTTGATGTTGCTAAGCAATGAGTTTTAACTTTTAGAAAATCGTCTGCTTTCCTTTTAATAACGTTATATAACTAGTTAATGCAGAGTTTCTGTGCCGCAAGGTTAAAGTAATACAATCTCCTGGTTCTTTGTTGTCAAAATACTGCAAGACCTGAAAAGAAGTTCATAGTTCCCTATAGGTTAGCATGATTGGCAGAACTAAATCTTGAATGAAAGACAGGTACAGGATTTTTTTATGTACAATAAATAAGGATTTCATCACCTTTGTAAACGCCCAGCAGTGCATATTCTGTTTATCATAAGAATTTTAATAAATATTCTATGCACACTCAGGTACATGTGCGCTATTTATAAACATGTATCTACAAGGCATACGGTCTGCACACGTTTGGGAACATGTACACACAATTTTATTTATTTATGCATAATTAGAAACGACTCAAGTCCACTGAACTCATTAACTCTTTCAAATTCTTAGTCATGATTATAAAAGCCAATAATTTAATGAAAATACAGTAATGGAGCTCAAGCTTGCCATTTGGACACGACAAGATAAGTAATGTGAACTGATGAAAAGATATATACTGTATTATGAAGCCATCCTTTAATTATTATTATTTTATGTTTGAATGTAATAACAATGGGTTTCAAGTTGTGTGTTAAATGTCTGTTCATTTTATGCACAGTATATATTAAAGTGTCCCCCAGGCTTACTTTGCAGTTTGTCCCTGGGTCTCATGTGTGCTCTGTGTTCTGTTTGTTAAAGTATGTGTGTTCATGTGTGTGTTATTGTATGTGATAATGACCAAATGTATGTGATTTTTTGTGTGGATCCTAATGTATGTGGCAATGAGTGTGTAAAAAATATATGGGATTGTGTGTGTGTCAATATAGAGGAGTGTGTGTTAATGATAATGTGTGATAGTGAGTGCGTATTTAAATATTTGAGTTTGATAATGTATGTTTTACATTATCTGAGTCTGTGCGTGTTAATGTATCTAACTCTGTTCCTAAACATAACACTATCCATACACCTCAAATTAAGCATTATCCATTTCTCATCCAACGTCATATCCTCCATCCATCTGCACTGTACCATATGGATTAGTATTTCCTTTTCCTTTTCATCTCTAAATCTATTTAACTATATTTACTCAGGTACTTGGTTACTCATTGCTTCTCCATTCCCCATTTATTCCAATGTCAAGGAAATTTGTGTAAACACCAGAAGACACTGTGCCAACATGATTAGTGCTGCATCCAGTACAAGACCAGAATGATACTGATCTTAAGAATTGTCTAGTACATTATTGTCGATTGTATAAATAACCCTAATCCCATTGAATCCATGAATTGGTTTGTGCACTACCACTACCATACATCACTACAATGTCTGTATCCGATTTGCCTTTCCAGCATAACCCCTTTGCTTGGATTTGTCCACTTTTATGCCCTCAGCCTGTGCATTTACCTGTAGAATTACTTTTGTTACAGCAATACTACACCATTAACAAAGTCATTGTAATGTTCATTTAGGAAGAAATAAAATCATGTGATTTGGTTCTACCCTTTACACATCAGTGACACATGTCATGTTTGCGTTTTATGTTCACATCCTGACTTTTAGATATTTTCCTCTCTTATGCACTGTCACTGCAGCATTTACAGGTAACAAAGGTTTTTTGCATGAAGAAATGACAGGGATGTCTGTGTTTTAATATACCAACCATTAACAACCAAAGTGAAAGAATTGTTGCTTGACCACCATTTCAGAGATAGTTTTAAGCTAAAATAAAGATTGCTTTGATAAATGAACAGTTTTACTAGAAAAATACACATAAATTTGAAATGAAACATTTATCCACCGTACGGAAAAACATAAGGAATGAACACATTTGCCTAACCAAATCTACATTTTAGACATATTGCTTCCGGGTTAGTAATCTTAACATTTGTGAGTTCTAAAACATATTGCTGGAATCTTCATTATGTTATAAATTAAATAGTTTGCAATGGAGATTAAAACCAATTGTAGGATTGCACCAAGATGACTATAACCTGAATTTAAAATCAGAACCAGATGATTTAACAAATTTAAAACAGTTCATGGATAAATTACAGTCTGAGAATGCATGAGACCAGACTAAAATAGAGGGAAAAAACACTGTACACAAGAACTCAGTCTTTAGACGTAACAGAACCAGACTAAAATAAGGATCAACAAACATACTTCATAATAGAATTTTAAGTAATAGGGACTGAATGCTGCATTATTTATGTTGCTATATTACAGCATTTGAAAGTCTGTACTGTATCATTACAGAATTGCTATAATATAAAGTATCTGACATGTAGACATTCACTATTTACTGGGTATCTAGAAATTTATATATGTAGAACTGTCTGCAATAAGGCATAAAACCACAATACAGAATATTTGCAATTATATCCTTATATTACTATCAAGGTTATTCAAAGAGAATTGAAAATTAACTGCACATTCGGATACGTCATGGAAGTCCGACGCCGCTTTTGTAGTCGGACGCGGCAACGTCATTTCCAGGCGATCTTTCCCTGGCAAAACCCGGGAGATCGCATGAAGGGAAGGGGGGGATCCTTTCGGATCCCTCTCCCTCTCGATCAGGAGGGTCTACGAACAAAAGCCAGACACCGCTTTGAAGGGCAACAACCTGACACAAACCAGTAATCTACCACCTCCACTCCCAGAAGCCCCCACCTCTACCCTCTGCCACTTCCTCCCACCACTTAGGAGGAAGTCCATTCTTTACTGTTCTCACATCTCACTACATGCCTGTTTGACCCCTTTCCCTCACATCTAATACCTCCACTCTCCTCCTTCCTCATCCATGCTCTCACACACATCTTCAACCTATCTCTCTCCACCCGCTCCTTGCCATCCGCCTTCAAACTCGTGTAGGCTACCCCTATACTAAAAAAAAACCACCCTCGGACACAACTCTCCATCCAACTACCATCCTGTATCCCTGGTGCCATTTACCTCTAAGCTCTTGGAAAAACTAGTTTTCAACCACCTCTCCCTCTTCCTGTCCTTTAATTCCCTACTTGACCCCCTGCAATCATGCTTCCTTCCCCTACACTCAATGGAAACTGCCCTCAAAGTCACCAATGACCTCCTAACTAGTGATGGGCCGAACACCCCTGTGTTCGGTTCGCATTCGAACAGAAACATTTGAAAAAGTTCGGATTCGAACGCGAACACGATTCGAACTCAATGCAAGTCAATAGGACTCGAACGTTCGAATTTTAGAGTGCCCTCCAAGAGGGCATATATGCAAGATATTTGCCATAAAAGGTGTATGGGGGTCCGGGTAGTGCCCTGGGGGACAGGAAACAAGGAAAGAAAGTTAAAAAAAAAACATTTTTAAAGGAACAGTGATTTTTCCAGAACATAAAGGTTAAGAATTAAAACAAAAAATTCCTTCAAATATCGTGCCTAGGAGCTCCCCATAACCTGCCCGTGAAGTGGCGGATTTGTACGATGTATAGAAACATTTAAAAAGAAAAAAAAATGACATTTCAAATGACGGTAAATGGTTTTCCTTTAATCTATTCATAAACAACTGCTTGGGGCGGCAGCCTGTATGAAAAGAGGAGACGTTTTAGGAAATGCAGAACAAGTTTAGTGATTTGTTTTGGCTACATTATGGTGAAACTTATGCAGGCTTTGGATGAAAGTAACAACGGGTGCATTAAAATTGGACCTTTGGTGCCAGCTAGTGCCTTCACACCGTAACCCCTCTGAGGTACTGTGGAAGAGTGCAGGGGTGGACCCTGCCGTAAAATATTAAAATGATGTGAATCTGGTACACACGTCAGTGTACCCAAATATTGGGCCTTTGGTGCAAGCTAGTGCCTTCACAACATAACCTCTCTGAGGTGTTGTGAAAGAGTGGCGGAGGTTTTGGGAATGCAGAAGAGATCCCCAATCTATTAAGTTATATCAGCATCAGAGAAGTAATAGCTGCTGATCCAGGACTGATTCATTTTTATAAATGTCAGCCGGTCTTCAAAGTCGGTGGACAGACGCACTCTTTTGTCTGTGACAAAACCTCCAGCGGCACTGAACGTCCTTTCAGAAAGCACGCTGGATGAAATGCAACCTAGTAGCTGCATAGCATATTGTCTAAGTTCTGGCCAGTGATCCAATCTCAACACCCAGTAAGCCAGAGAATCATCTGCTGTAAAGGTATCAAGATTAGCCCTTGCCCCAAGGTAGTCCTGCACCATATGTTGAAGATGCTGGCAATGGGTGCCTACATTTGACGTCCCTGGGTGTCGTGGACTAAAAAAATTGGAAAAGGCATCAGTCAAGCGGCCCCCTTCACCGCTCTTCCTCTGATAAACCCCAGCCTCAGAAGCACCTGTGTTATCACTTGGTAACCTACCAGTGCCTGGAAAGGTGTTACACAAGTGTCGCTTTAGAGCGTCCTCAAGTTGTTTCATCCTGTCCTCCCTCTGTGAGGGATGAGCTCTGCAACTTTACCCTTGTATCGTGGATCAAGAAGGCTTGCCAACCAGTAATGATCCCTCTCCTTGATAGCACGAATCCTGGGGTCCTTTAACAGACTTTGCAGGATAAGGGAGCACATGCAGCTTAGGTTGGAGGTGGCATTAGCTTCCGAGTGTTCCTGGTCGCTGAGGTTGACCCTATCGTGCACTACCTCCTCCCAGTCAAGTACTAGTCCTTTTGTTTCTGGGCACACAAAACCCTCCCTTGAGGAATCCCCACCTTCAATGCCCCCACAACTTAAATATTTCTCCTCCTCCTCATCCTCCTCCTGTCTGATCTGAGGACCCGCAGGAATGCTGTCTGCATAAAGACTGGGGCCTTGAGAGCTACGGAAGTCCTCCTCTTCCTCCCGCTGCTCTGCCTCTAGAGCCACATCTATAATTACCTGCAGAGTGCGCTCAAGCAGGAACACTAAAGGAATTGTGTCGTTGATGCATGCACTGTCCCTGCTCACCATCTTCGTTGCCTCCTTAAATGGTGACAGTACAGTGCATGCATCCTTGATCATCAGCCACTGCGGGGGGGAATAAAAACAGGTTGACCTGAACCTGTCCTTGTGCCATACTCACATAGGTACTCATCGATGGCCCTCTGCTGCTTGTGCAGATGCTGCAGCATTGCGAATGTCGAGTACCACCTGGTGGGCATGTCACAGATCAGTCGGTTTGTGGGAAGGTGGAATTCTCTTTGAATTTCTGCCAGGCGAACACTTGCTGGGAATGACGTCTGAAGTGACTGCAGACTTTTCTGTTCTGGCTGAGAAGCTCTGCCAGCCCTGGGTACCTGGTTAGGAAACGCTGTACCACCAGATTTAGGACGTGTGCTAGGCATGGAACATGCGTCAACTTACCCAGGCATAGGGCGGAGAGAAGGTTGCTGCCATTATAAAGACAACCATTCCCAGCTGAAGCTGGCGTGGTGTTAACCATCTCTGAGCCTGCCCCTGCAGAGCTGACAGAATTTCTGGCCCGGTGTGGCTCCTGTCCCCTAAACAAAGCAGCTCAAGCACAGTATGGCGTCTTTTTGCTCGAGTCATTGCATAGCCCCTGCAATGCGTCGGTTTAACTGCCACATTGCCAGAGACGGAGGAGGAGGAGGAGGACGAGGAAGAGGTGGTGGAGCAGACAGACCTCATATAAGCAGCTTTCTGGAGGCGTGGTGGATGAACAAGTCCCATCCTGGATTCCTCCCAGCTGCAAGCAGAGTTACTCAGTGTGCCGTGAAGGAAATGTAACAGCCCTGTCCATGCTTGCTGGACCACGTGTCTAAAATAATGTGCGCCTTGCTGCTGACTGCCTTTCCCAATGACTCCATAACATTGTCTTCCACGTGCTGGTATAGTGCTGGAATGGCCTTCCGTGAAACGAACTGGCGTTTTGGAACCTGTCACTGTGGTATAGCACATTCGGCAAATTCACGGAAGGAGGCAGAGTCTACCAGTTGGAAAGGCAGCAGCTGTAATGCGAGTAATTTTGCCAAGCTGGCATTTAGACGCTGTGCAAGGGGATGGTTGGGACTATATTTTTTCTTACGCTGCAGCAGCTGGGGCAAAGAAATCTGACTGCGTAAATCTGCAGCTGATGGGATGCTGTCACATTCTGAGGAAGGACCTGGTACACCCATTACTGTAGCATCATCAGGTTGTAGACAATGACATGGCAGGACATATAGTGGGGGTAGAGACAGATGAGGACCAATGGGAAGTGTTGTGCCAACGGGATGCATGACAGGTGGTCATATGTCGCTTCAAGCATGTGGTACCCAAGCGGCTGATGTTTCTCCCACACTTGATCCTCTTCAGACATAGCTTACAAATAGCAACGCTGCGGACTGCTGCACATGTCGTGAAGAACTCCCAGACAGCAGAGTTCCTGGACGTGTGCTTTGAGACAACAGCGCTCTGCACCTGAGCAGCTCTGACATCTGATACCTTGGACTGGCTACGGTTGCTCATAGAAGACATTGTGCCTCGTTTTTGTTGTGCCTCTTCCTCCTCCTCACTTGACTCCTTTGTTCAATCAGGCACCCAGGTGGAGTCAGTGACTTCATCATCGTCATCACCCCCAATCTCCTCGTCACTGGAGCCAACTTGGCAGTATGCTGCAGCTGCTGGGGAACATGAGTGCCAGTTCTTTGTGTGTCACTGGCACCCCCTCCCTCTATGCTGATTATACTCCTTCCTCAAGCTCAGAGTTTGAATCAGAGCACTGGAGTTGCTGCGCATCCTCAAGCAGCATGTTACTGTCATTGTAGTCAAACAATTCAGCTGACTCCTCCGTGTATGATGGTGAGGCTACGGCAGGAGTAGCTGTGGACATGGAGGCTGAATTAGATGTTTTGGCATCTGAGGTAAACTGTAAACCACTACAAACCTGGCTGGCAGAGGACTCGGAGGATGAGGATGGCCTGGTTAGCCGATCCACCAAATCCTCGGTATGTTGCTGCTGCGTAAGACGGCCAGCACCAATTAGAAAGGACAAGCATGTGCCTGCAGAGGATGCACCATGTCCAAGATGACCAGGGCACAGCCTTCCGACACAGAGGCTGCTTGCCCTCTTATCTGTGTCTGGGAGCGTCTGCCTGTCCTTTTTGGTCTTTCTGACATGGTGAGTGATATATAGATTAAAGATATACAGAACTCTGATTCAACTCTGTTATAAAGATTGAAGATATGCAGAACTCTGATTCAACTCTGGTATAAAGATAGGAGATATGCAGAACTCTGATTCAACACTGGTATAAAGATTGGAGATATGCAGAACTCTGATTCAACTCTGGTATAAAGATTGGAGATATGCAGAACTGATTCAACTGTGTTATCTAGATTAAAAATATATTCAGAACTCTGCTATAACTCAGTGATACACCATGTCCCTGATAGCTGGCAGTGCTGACATAGATTAAAATTCCCAGAACTCTGGTATAAATCAGTGATACACCCTTATAGCCTGGCAGTGCCAACACACAGATTCAAATTCAGAGTACTCTGGTATAAGTCAGTGATACACCCTGATAGCTGGCAGTAGCTGGCAGTGCCAACACACAGATTAAAATTCCCGGAATTCTGCTATAAATCAGTGATACACCCTGATAGCCTGGCAGTGCCAACACACAGATTCACATTCCCAGAACTCTGGTATAAGTCAGTGATACATCCTGATAGCCTGTCAGTACCAACACACAGATACAAATTTCCAGAACTCTGGTATAAGTCAGTGATACACCCTTATAGCCTGACAGTTCCAACACACAGATTAAAATTCCCAGAACTCTATTATAAATCAGTGATACACCCTGATAGCTGGCAGTAGCTGGCAGTGCCAACAGACATATTAAAATTCCCAGAACTCTGGTATAAGTCAGTGATACACCCTGATAGCCTGGCATTGCCAAAACACAGAATAAAATTCCCAGAACTCTGGTATAAGGCAGTGATACACCCTGATAACCTGGCAGTGCCAACACACTGATTCAAATTCCCAGAACTCTGGTATAAGTCCGTGATACACCCTGATAGCCTGGCAGTGCCAACATACAGATTCAAATTCCCAGAACTCTGGTATAAGTCAGTGATACACCCTGATAGCCTGGCAGTGCCAACACACAGATTCAAATTCCCAGAACTCTGGTATAAGTCAGTGATACACCCTGATAGCCTGGCAGTGCCAACACACAGATTAAAATTCCCAGAACTCTGGTATAAGTTTGCAATACACCCTGATAGACTGGCAGTGCCAACACACAGATTCAAATTCCCAGAACTCTGGTATAAGTCAGTGATATACCCTGATAGCCTGGCAGTGCCAACACAGAGATTCAAAATTCCAGAACTCTGGTATAAGTCAGTGATACACCCTGATAGACTGGCAGTGCCAACACAGAGATTCAAAATTCCAGAACTCTGGTATAAGTCAGTGATACACCCTGATAGACTGGCAGTGCCAACACACAGATTCAAATTCCCCAAACTCTGGTATAAGTCAGTGATACACCCTGATAGCCTGGCAGTGCCAACACACAGATTCAAAATTCCAGAACTCTGGTATAAGTCAGTGATGCACCCTGATAGCCTGGCAGTGCCAACACACAGATTCAAATTCCCAGAACTCTGGTATAAGGCAGTGATACACCCTGATAGCTGGCAGTGACAACAGATATATTAGAATTCCCAGAACTGTGGTATAAGTCAGTGATATACCCTGATAGCCTGGTAGTGCCAACACACGGATTAAAATTCCCAGAACTCTGGTATAAGTCAGTAATACACCCTGATAGACTGGCAGTGCCAACACACAGAATAAAAATTCCCAGAACTCTGGTATAAATCAGTGATACACCCTGATAGCTGGCAGTAGCTGGCAGTGCCAACACACAGATTAAAATTCCCAGTACTCTGGTATAAGTCAGTGATACACCCTGATAGCCTGGAAGTACCAACACATAGATTCAAATTCCCAGAACTCTGGTATAAATCAGTGATAAACCCTGATAGCCTGGCAGTACCAACACACAGATTAAAATTCCCAGAACTCTGGTATAAGTCAGAACCGGTGTTTTAGTAGTTTTCTGTAGTATAAATATCCTCTAGAGTGTGCAATATAATGTAACCCTTGATAAAGGCGATACGCCGAAACGTTTGGGGTACCTGGTTTTGGGTTTTGCTCTTGTCCTCAGTGACTCCTGTGATATCCTCCCTTGCGTTGTTCTTTAATTCATTTTGAGGTATTAGGACTCGGAGTGATTTAGGATACTGATATTGCCTAAACTGATATATTTCTTTGATGCCACATTGTGCTAAGTTTTGCTTTTACAGTGAGTTTATTTCCTATACTTTGTTTGCAAGATTTATATGCTATTGTAACTGCATGACAGTGTCTTTGGCAACATATTTGTACTGGTGACTTATTATCAGGATTATCCATTTATTCCATTTTGATAGTACTGTGTTTTTCATTTTTTCTCAATAAAATTACATATATTTTTATTGGAGTGCATCTGGTCCTTTCTTGTTGTAGTAGCTGGCAGTGCCAACACACAGATTCAAATTAACAGAACTCTGGTATAAGTCAGTGATACACCCTGATAGCCTGGCAGTGCCAACACACAGATTCAAATTCCCAGAACTCTGGTTTAAGTCAGTGATACACCATGATAGCCTGGCAGTGCCAACACACAGATTCAAATTCCCAGAACTCTGGTATAAGTCAGTGATACACCCTGATAGCACCCTGATATGCAACAATCTCCTCTCCTCTCTGATTCACTCCTGCAACAAACACACGCTGGGGCTGCGGGGAAGCCTTATATAGTGTGCTGTGGGACTTAGCTCTGTGAGCCCATGATTGGGCAAAATTTACCCAATCAGGACTCTGAGCTCTGATTGGCATAGTCTTGCACCTGTCTTGCAACTGACCTGTGGTCAGGTGCAAGGCTGTAGCCAATTACAAGCTTCAGGCCAGTGGAAAAGTGCATTGTGGTCCATCGTGGTGCATTGTGGGCGAACACGCGGCGAACACGCGGCGAACACGTGGAACTGTTCGCTGTTCGATGGACGGGTGGTGGTCTCTCACCACCTAAAGATTAACATGTCCAAGACTGAGCTCCTACTAATTCCTCCCTCTATTACCTTCCACTTCCTGACTAGGGATGAGCTGTTCGGTTCGGACGGTTCGGAGTTCGGACCAAACTTAGCCTGTTCATTCTGTTCGCGAACTCCGAACATTTCCGGGTGTTCGCCGCATGTTCGACCACAATGCACCGCAATGGCCCACAATGCACTTTTACACTGGCCTGAAGCTCGTAATTGGCTACAGCCTTGCACCTGACCACAGGTCTGGTGCAAGACAGGTTCAACAAAATGCCAATCACGGCTCAGAGTCCTGATTGGGCAAATTTTGCCCAATCACGGGCTCACAGAGCTAAGTCCCGTAGCACACTATTATAAGGTTTCCACGCAGCGCTTCTGCACGCATTTGAGAGGAGATTTCATAGGAGATAGTTGTTGTGTGTTCTTACTGCTGGTCTGCAACGCTACTGGGAGGGGTCTGGGGGTCTCATTTCTACCAAATATCTGGGAATTGAGGTGATGTGTGTCTTGTTACTGCCAGCAAGTATGTTGGGGGTCACAAATTTCTACAAAACATTTGGGAATTGAGGTGATCTGTGTCTTGTCACTGGCTGCCAGCAAGTATTTTGGGGGTCACAAATTTCTACAAAACATTTGGGAATTGAGGTGATGTTCTGTGTCTTGTCACTGCCAGCAAGTATTTTGGGGGTCACAAATTTCTACAAAACATTTGTGAATTGAGGTGATCTTCTGTGTCTTGTCACTGCCAGCAAGTATTTTGGGGGTCACTAATTTCTACAAAACATTTGGGAATTGAGGGATCTGTGTCTTGTCACTGCCAGCAAGTATTTTGGGGGTCACTAATTTTACAAAACATTTGGGAATTGAGGTGATCTGTGTCTTGTCAAACAGCTAGTGCCACGCAGTATTTTGTTGGTCACTAATTTCTACAAAATATTTGGGAATTGAGGTGATCTGTGTCTTGTCACACAGCCAGTACCACGCAGTATTTTGGGGGTCACTAATTTCTACAAAATATTTGGAAATTGTTATAATCCGTGTGTTCTCACTGGCTGCCACCCATCAGGGGGTCACACTGATTTATATGAGGTTTCTGAGATTTGTAATCTGTGGCTTCTCACTGCCACCCATCAAGGGGTCTCACTGATTTATAGGAGTTTTCTGAGACTTGTAATCTGTGGCTTCTCATTGCCACCCATCAGGGGGTCACACTGATTTATATGAGGTTTCTGAGATTTGTAATCTGTGGCTTCTCACTGCCACCCATCAGGGGGTCTCACTGATTTATAGGAGGGAATTGTAATCTGTGTCTTGTCACTGGCTGCCAACTATCAGGGTATCTCACTGAGTTATACCAGAGTTTTGTAAATCTTTAATCTTTATACCAGAGTTGAATCAGAGTTCTGTATATATTTAATCTATATATCACTCACCATGTCTGAAAGAACAAAAAGGACAGGCAGACGCTCCCAGACACAGATAAGAGGGCAAGCAGCCTCTGTGTCGGGAGGCTGTGCCTCTGGTCATGGTGGACGTGGTGCATCCTCTGCAGGGACACGCTTGTCCTTTCTAACTGGTGCTGGCCGTCTTAAGCAGCAGCAACATACAGAGGATTTGGTGGATTGGCTAACCAGGCCATCTTCATCCTCCGAGTCCTCTGCCAGCCAGGCTTGTAGTACTTTACAGTCCACCTGTCATGCCTCAGCCCTGAAAGTCTGCTGTGGTCAGCCTGGGTCACTTGCTCTCATTACCTGCTTCCCACCTAAGGGTTAACTTTGTGTCTGAACCTGAGGTTTTGCATAAAACCAGACCACACCCTCCTCCCCTTTGCTCTTTCATTTTGTGTTATCCCTTCCTGATGTCAGAAGTCCTGAGAGCTCCCTCTTGTTATTGTATGTTTCCTGTATATTCTGCTCTGCCGTGTACACCAGGTATTCCATCCTTGCTGTGTCTGCATTACATGGTTCCTGCTTGCTGGAAGATTCACTGCGTGGCCCACTATCCAGTGGGTCCAGAGACTCAAGTGGGTCCAGTCCTCAAGCTCTCTCCTGGAGGAAGACCTTCTATCAGGTACTGTTACCAAAGGCTCCTGCTTCCCCTCAAGAGGAACTAGAGAGAGACTACGTGGCCCACCATCCACTTGCCTGTGTTACTATCTGTTCTATGCTGGACTGTTTGCTGTGAACCATCCCACAATACAAGCTTTGTTGTGCATTTACTGTCTCCAGTGTCTTTCTGCCTGCTCACCCCCAGCGCTTGGGAATATAACATCACACTGAGGCCGTGCCATGGCTCCTTCCTGCGCAGCAAGTACAGTGCTCTGATTCAATCTCTGAGGTTGAGGAAGGGAGTATAATCAGCCTAGAGGAAGGTGGTGCCAGTGATGACACACAAATAACTGGCACTCATGTTGCCCCAGCAGCTGCAGCATACTGTCAAGTTGGCTCCAGTGATGAGGAGATAGGGCGTGAAGATGACATTGATGATGAGGTCACTGACTCCACCTGGGTGCCAGATCGAACAGAGGAATCAAGTGAGGAGGAGGGGGAGGAGGAGGAGGCACAGCAAACACAAGGCACAACATCCTCTATGACCAACCAAAGCACTATCCAGTCCAATACATCAGATGTCAGAGCTGCTCTGGTGCAGAGCGCTGTTGTCTCAAAGCACACATGCAGGAACTCTGCTGTCTGGGAGTTCTTTAAGAAATGTGCAGCAGAGCGCACTGTTGCTAATTGTAATCTATGTCAGATGAGACTGAGGCGTGTGAAAGACACCGGACACTTGGGTATCACGTGCTTGAGGTGACATATGAACAAGTGCCACACATCCCGTTGGCGCAAAACTTTGCGTAGGTCCTCCTCCTCCTCATCTGTCTCTATCCCCACTGTATTTCCTGCCATGTCATTGCCTACAACCTCCACTGACAGGGATGATGCTACAGTAATGGATGTACCAGGTCCTTCCTCACAATGTGACATCATCCCATCAGCTGAAGATTTACGCAGTCAGATTACGTTGCCGCAGCTGCTGCAGCGTAAGAAAATATATAGTCCCAACCATCCCCAAGCACTGCGTCTAAATGCCAGCTTAGCAAAATTACTCGCATTGCAGCTGCTGCCTTTCCAGCTGGTGGACTCTGCTCCCTTCCGTGAATTTGCTGAATGTGCTGTACCACAGTGGCAGGTTCCAAAACGCCATTACTTTTCACGCAAGGCCATTCCAGCACTATACCAGCACGTGGACGACAATGTTATCCAGTCATTGGGAAAGGCAGTCAGCAGCAAGGTGCACGTGACTTTAGACACGTGGTCCAGCAAGCATGGACAGTGTCATTACATTTCCTTCACGGCACACTGGGTAACTCTGATTGCAGCTGGGAGGGATCCAAGACGGGGCTCTGTGCTGGAGCTTGTTCATCCACCACGCCTCCAGAAAGCTGCTTGTATGAGGTCTGTCTGCTCCACCACCACCACCTCTCCCTCTTCCTCCTCCGCCTCCTCCTTCTCTGTCTCTGGCGAAGTGGCAGGTAAACCGAGTTTAAGTGGCAGGGGCTACACAATGGCTCAATAAAAAAGATGCCATACTGTGCTTGAGCTGGTTTGTTTAGGGGACAGGAGCCACTCCGGGCCAGAAATTCTGTCAGCTCTGCAGGGGCAGGTGCAGAGATGGTTAACACCACGCCAGCTTCAGCTGGGAATGATCGTCTGTGATAATGGCAGCAACCTTCTCTCCGCCCTACGCAAGGGTAAATTGACGCATGTACCATGCCTAGCACACGTCCTAAATCTAGTGGTACAGCGTCCTAAATCTAGTGGTACAGCGTTTCCTAACCAAGTACCCAGGGCTGCCAGAGCTTCTCAGCCAGGCCATAAAAGTCTGCAGCCACTTCAGACGGTCATTCCCAGCAAGCGTTCGCCTGGCAGAAATTCAAAGAGAATTCCGCCTTCCCACAAACCGTCTGATCTGTGACATGCCCACCATGTGGAACTCGACATTAGCAATGCTGCAGCATCTGCACAAGGACAGGTTCAGGTCAACTTGTTTCTTTCCCCCGCAGTGGCTGATGATCAAGGATGCATGCACTGTACTGTCACCATTTGAGGATGCAATGAGGATGGTGAGCAGGGACAGTGCATGCATCAGTGACACAATTCCTTTAGTGTTCCTGCTGGAGCACACTCTGCGGGGAATTATAGATGTGGCTCTAGAGGCAGAGCAGCAGGAGAAAGAGGAGGCCTTCCCTAGCTCTCAAGGCCCCAGTCTTTCCGCAGACAGCATTCCAGTGGGTCCTACTCAGATCAGACAGGAGGAGGATGAGGAGGAGGAATATTTAAGTAGTGGGGGCATTGAAGGTGGGGATTCCTCAAGGGAGGGTTTCGTGTGCCCAGAAACACAAGGGCTAGTGTGTGGCTGGGAGGAGGAAGTGCACGATGGGGTCATCTTCATTGACCAGGAAGACTCAGAAGCTAATGCCACCTCCAACCTACACTGCATGGGCTCCCTTATAATGCAATGCCTGCTAAAGGACCCCAGGATTCGTGCTATCAAGGGGAGGGATCATTACTGGTTGGCAACCCTTCTTGATCCACGATACAAGGGTAAAGTTGCAGAGCTCATCCTGTCCGCACAGAGGGAGCACAGGATGGAAAATCTTGAGGACGCTCTAAAGTGACACTTGTGTAACACCTTTCCAGGCACTGGTAGGTTACCAAGTGATGACACACGTGCTTCTGAGGCTGCGGATGATCAGAGGAATAGTGGTGAAGGCCAGGGCCGCTTGACTGATGCATTTTTTAATTTTTTTAGTCCACGTCGCCCAATGTAGGCACCCATTGCCAGCGTCTTCACCATATGCTGCAGGACTACCTAGGGGCAAGGGCAGACCTGGATACCTTTCCAGCAGATGATCCACTGGCTTACTGGGTGTTGAGATTGGATCACTGGCCAGAACGTAGCCAATATGCTATGCAGCTACTAGGTTGCCCTTCATCTAGCGTGCTTTCTGAAAGGACGTTCAATGCCGCTGGAGGTTTTGTCACAGACAAAAGAGTACGTCTGTCCACCGACTCTGTAAACCGGCTGACATTTATAAAAATGAATCAGTCCTGGATCAGCAGCTATCAATCCCCTGATGCTGAAGTAACGGAATAGATCGGGGATGTCTTCTGCATTCACAAAACCTCCAGCACTGAACTCTTTCACAATACCACAAAAGGGTTACGGTGTGAAGGCACTTGCTGCCATGAAAGGCACAATATTTGGCTGCACTGACGCCTGAGACACATTTATATCATTTTAATTTTTTGAACCGCATGGTCCAACCCTGCACTCTTCCACAATACCACAAAAGGGTTACTTTGTGAAGGCACTTGCTGCCATGAAAGGCGCAATATTTGGCTGCACTGACGCCTGTGCCAGATTTATATCATTTTAATTTTTTGAACCGCAGGGTCCAACCCTGCACTCTTCCACAATACCACAAAAGGGTTACGGTGTGAAGGCACTTGCTGCCATGAAGGGCACAATATCTGGGTGCACTGACGCCCATTACCAGATTCAAATCTTTTTAATATAGGACCGCAAGGTCCACCCCTGCATTCTTCCACAATACTACAGAGGGGTTACTGTAGTAATGCACTTGCTGGCCTGGCACCAAAAGCACAATATCTGGGTGCACTGACTCCTTTACCAGATTCATATCTTTTTAATATAGGACAGCATGGTCCACCCCTGCACTCTTTCACAATACCACAGAGGGGTTACTGTATGATAGTACTTGCTGGCCTGGCAGTCTGGCACCAAAAGCACAATATCTGGGTGTACTGACGCCTTTACCAGATGCATATCTTTTTAATATAGGACCACATGGTCCACCCCTGCATTCTTCCACAATACTACAGAGGGGTTACTGTATGATAGTACTTGCAGGCCTGGCACCAAAAGCACAATATTTGAGTGCACTGCCACTGACGCCTGTATCAGATTCATATCCTCAGAGGGGTTACAGTGTGACGGCACTGTTGCCGACGCTAAAGGCCCAATTTTAAAGCACCTATTGTTACTTTCATCCAAAGCCTGCATAAGTTTCACAATAATTTAGCCAAAAAATTACTAAACTTGTTCTGCGTGTCCGAAAATGTCTCCTCTTTTCATACAGAGTGCTGCCCCAAGCAGTTGTTTATAGCATTTACCGTCTTTTGAAACGTAATTTTTTTGGTTTTAAGTTATACGTAGTTATACATAGTTATATAGGCTGAAAAAAGACATGCGTCCATCGGGTTCAGCCTCTCCCACATAACCTACTGCTGTTGATCCAAAAGAAGGCAAAAAACCCAGTCTGAAATGCTTGCCAATATGCAACATACTGGGAAAAAATTCCTTTTTGACCCCAGAATGGCAGTCAGATTTTTCCTTGGATCAAGAAGCTTTTACCCACATATTAAATATTATAACCCTTAATATTCTGTGTCTGCAGGAAGTCATCCAGTCGTTTTTTAAAAGTCTGTACAGACTCTGACCCAACCACCTCAACAGGCAGAGAATTCCACAGCTTTATTGTTCTCACCGTAAAATAACCCTTCCTATGCTTTAAGCTAAATTTTCTTTCTTCCAGTCTAAATGGATGACCCCTTGTCCTGTGTATAGACCTGTTAATGAATAGGTTATCAGACAATGGTTGATAATGGCCCCGTATATATTTATATAAGGTTATCAGATCCCCTCTAAGGCGCCGTTTCTCTAAACTAAACAGGTTTAAGCTTGTTAGTCTTTCCTCATAACTTAACCCTTCCATTCCCCTTATTAATTTAGTTGCCCGTCTCTGCACTTTTTCTAACGCTATAATATCTTTTTTAAGACAGGTGCCCAAAATTGCACGGCATATTCAAGGTGCGGCCTGACCATTGATTTATACAGAGGCAAAATTATGTTTTCATCCCGTGAGTGAACTCCCCTTTTAATGCATACCAATACTTTGCTGGCCTTGGCGGCTGCTGTTTGACATTGCACAATGTTACTTAGTTTGAAGTCTATGATTATTCCCAAATCCTTCTCCTGCTTGGATTTCCCTAACTCCGTACCATTTAGGGTATAAATTACTTGTGTGTTCTTCACTCCAAAGTGCATAACTTTGCATTTATCTAGATTAAATTTCATCTGCCATTAAGTGTTTCTATACATCCTAGAAATCCGCCACTTCATGAGCAGGTTATGGGGACCTCCTAGGCACGATATTTGAAGGAATTCTTCATTTTTATTTTTAACCCTAATTTCATGGAAAACTCACTGTCCCTTTAAAAACTTTTTTTAAAACTTTTTGTCCTTGTTTCCTGTCCCCCAGGGCACTACCCGGACCCCCATACAGCTTTTATGGAAAATATCTAGCATATATGCCCTCTTGGAGGGCACTCTAAACACCGAATTTTCAGCCCCATTGACTTGTATTGAGTTCGAGTTCGGGTTCGGGTTCGGATTCGAACATTTGGAAAGTTCGGGTTCGAATACGAACCGAACTCGGGCATGTTCGGCTCATCCCTATTCCTGACTTCTCTATCATGGTCAATGGTATCAATATCTCCCCATCAAGCTAGGTCCACTGTCCTGGAGTTACACTTGACTCCAATCTTTCTTTCATCCCACACATCCAGTCTCTTTCCTCCTCTTGCCACCACCAATTATGTAATACTTCCAGAATTCAGCCATTTCTTACCGCTTAATTAAATAATAATTGCAAACACTTGGGTATTAAAGCAAAGCCAGTGTCCAATTGGGCCTAACCCTAGTTGAACAGAAAAAAAGAAGATTATGCGGTAGACACCGGCTACCTATGACTTTAATGGACATGTACAATTTACATTAGGGATGTGCATGGCTGAAACATTTGTTTAGTTTAGTTTCGTTTCATTACATTTTTAAATCATTTTGTTTTCGGAATTTCGTAACTAATTTAGTTTCATATTGCATTTCATTTTGGATCTAATTTGAATTTCATATATCATTTCGATAGTTGATATCAATTCGAATTTTGGATCTCTAAATGAAACCCCAATTAATCAAATTTTGCTGTTGAAAGAAAAGCTAGAGTTAGATTTTTAGCTATGTCACAGATTTAGTATTTGAGTCAAATTAAGCAGTGAAACAAAATTAATTTGTTTCATAAAGTCCTTTGGTGACTATTACTTGTATTGTAAGTTAAGATCAATTCGATAGTTGATATCAATTTGATAGTTCATTTCAAATTTGATAGTTGATATCAATTTGATAGTTCATTTCAAATTCGACAGTTGATATCAATTTGATAGTTCATTTCAAATTCCATAGTTAATGTCAATTTGATAGTTCATTTCAAATTCCATAGTTGATAACAGTTATTAAAATTTTTCTTTTATGGTGATGACACAGTGTAAAACGAAACAAATTCTTTATATATACCGTTTGTTTCGAATTCGTATCGTATCGATTTGTTATTCGGAACTACTTCCGAAATACGAATGATCAAATTTTGTTCCAAATTCCAATTTTTTCCGAAACGAATGCACATCTCTAATTTACACATAACCGTATAAAAACATACAATAAGATTAAATGAATCCTCCCTAAACAGGGTAGGTTACAATTCCGTGATATGGGAAGTCAAAGGTTTCACTTGCTATTCAGAAATGGTATTCCCATACTTTGCACATAAACAAAAAACACCTCCAGGGTATATGTGGAAAGATGAAGTGGGGGTAGTGTTCCCATACATAATACATATTTCATCTTATTGTATGTTTTTATGCGGTTGTGTGTAAATTGTACATATCTACTAAAGTTTAACCCTTTCGCTGCTGAGGCTTTTCACACCTCTGTGCTGAGGTCATTTTTACCGGTTTTGATCATCATGTTTAAACGTGTTTTGAAGGCTTATTTTATTATATTACCCAGACATATTATATATCGTTCTTTCCGTCAGACTCGGTAGATTCATAATATGTCATTATTATATGTATACGTTATGTCATGTCTGTATATTATAACAAAAAATGCAATAAAATATGTATTTTCAATAATTTACAACGTGTAAAGTGTTTTTTTTCACATTTTAACATGCGAGCAATTGCGGTTATATTTTGTATGGGGTGCGCTTGTTAAAAAAATTAGAGATGGGGTCTCGTTACATTTTTTTTTGGGGAAAATTACGCGATTTTTAACAAACGCACCACATACAAAAATCGTTAGTGCAGCATCATTGTTCACATTATAATTGAAATGGGAACAATATTGCTGCATTAACGAACCAAAAAAAAGAAAAAAAAATGTTTATTTTTTTTTTTATAATTTTTTTTTTAAATATATTTTTATTTTTAATTTTAATTTTAATTTTTTTTTAAAAACTTTTTTCACGTTCATGTTTGGTATCGTTGGAACGGCCATGCTCTGGCCGATCCAACCATACCAAACATTAACCCCTAGCTGCCACGGATCGGGAGATAGGGAGTTCATTGGAACTCCCTATCTCCACCGTTGGTGGTAGTTAGGGGTTAACTCTAGGACTGGCGTCATCGTGCTATGCACGATGACGCCAGTCCTCAGGGGGAGTTCCCGGAGGCTTGGCCGACATCCAAGATGTCGGCCAGCTCCGGGAAAGGATCGCGAACCGGCGCTTTTCAGCGCCGATTCGCGATCCAGCTCCCCAGGGGTTAATGCCAGGCACCATTTGGAAGGGCAGGCTGTGCCCTTCCAAATGGTGCCTGGGTTAACCCCCGCAACGCCGCCGATCGGGAGGGAGAGAGTTCCGAAGGACCTCCCCCCCCTCCCTTTCACGCGCCTCCTCCGCACATGCGGGGGGGGCGCCTGAATTAGGTGTCATCGCGCCGCCGCGATGACACCTAATTCCGGCGGCTGCGGTTCCGGATGCCGGGCTGACATCGAGGATGTCAGCCCGCACCGGGGGGGCCAGCGATCGGCCGGAACCCGGCCGAACGCTGACCCCAATGGGAGGACGCGCTCAGCGCGTCCTCCGCACAGCAGCGGTAATGCGGAGGACGCGCTGAGCGCGTCCTCCGCATTGAAGTGGTTAATCATAGGTAGCCGGTGTCTACCGCATTCTTTTCTTTATTTCTTACCACTGACAACAAAAGCAACTCATCCACGCCCTTGTAATCTCCCAATTTGACTATTGTAGTAATCTTCTAGCTGGCCTCCCTCTCTCCCACCTCTCCCCCCTACAATCCATTCTGAATGCCTCTGCCAGGCTCATCCACCTCACCCGCCGCTCTGTCTCTGCCGCTCATCTCTGCGTGTTCCTTCACTGGCTCCCTTTCCACTGTGAAATTAAATTAAAAATCATATCCTGACCTACAAAGATTTCACTAACTCAGCTCCCCACTACCTGTCCATGCTAATCACCAAATACACCCCAACCCACTCCCTAAGATCAAACGGTGACCTGAGCCTAGCTTCTCCCCGCACCACCTCTTCCCAAGATGGACTGCAGGATTTCTTATGCACAGCCCCCATCCTCTGGAACGCTCTCCTTCATACTGTCAGACTTTCCACTAAAGACTTTCCTTTCCTATTTAGGCAAGCCTACCCCCCCGCCAACTCACTAATACAACTCACTGCCTCAACCAGTCTATCACTCTCACTTTGCAGTCC